>CAEFZX010010295.1:0-26405 GCA_903066825.1 Alfaro cultratus
AAGTAAAGTACAGATACACGAAAATTGTACTTAAGTACAGTAACGAAGTATTTGTACTTCGTTACTTCACAACACTGCTGAAAACAGGCAAGAAGGGTAATAAACTATGGTTTATGGTAACAAACTAGACAAAATTCACATTTTGCATGTTTTTGTACTTTCATTTGAGTCTCAACTGCTTCTAAAAACAGTCCAAGAACTTTTTTTAAAAAATCATCCAGATGTTTTTTTTCAGTGAGTTATTTTGGTGTTTGAAAAATTAACTATTTCAAAAACCTTGCGATTAAGTCACAATGCGTTGTTACCTAGCAACCCCAGCAGAGTTCCAGCATGTTTGGCCAGCTGGATTTACTGCTGTATGCGCTGTGTGTGTTTTGTAAAACAAAAACACACACACTTCAATCAGAAACAGCTTTCTATTTATTTTAAATTATCCTGGATGCTGAGAAACACACAAAGCAACAGAAATAGTGTATTCAATTTCTATAAAAGCATTTTGACAAACAGTGCAATAATCGGTTTCTATTTCTCAGTGTGGGTGTTGATATGTTGCTTTTATCAAACAATATGTCCGATTTAGTTTATTCAGTGGGGAGAGTTTGGTTATATATCTGTAGTTTGAGTTTGTTTTTACTGTAACTGATTAGTTTGACTTGTTTATATCACAGTTAGTTTGTTTGTAAGAGTCAGACAGAAAATCAGTCCTTTTCTGTCCAGCAAAGCTTAAAATAACAAAACTTGTAGAAAACGCATCGTTTTTCTGAACCAAGTGAGGCGTCTGTTCCCATGTGGATCTCTGTCAGAGCTTGATGGTGTTTAGTTTGAAACTCCTGAAGTTTTTTGTTTTTGTTCTGGATAGTTTGCTCCCATATGTTGAAGTGCAGAGTTAGTTTGAAACGTTTCAGTGATCCATGTTTAGATTGTCGTTGTCGTAAACATCTGTATTAAAAAAGACAACAAAATTAATAATAGATTTTTATTTTGTTGTTAAAATTGATTACAAAATCTGGAAATATTAGAAAACAAAATGCAAGCTCACCGTCAGGGTAATCCACATCATCATAAATGTCTCCTTCCCTGAAGAAAAACAATTATTCAGCAACTTTAGTTTTAATTCTTTAAATCACTCAAACAATAATTATGTCATTATTAAATTAAACGAAAACATCAGCAATAAATTTACGCTGGAGTTGGAAAAACTCCAGCTCACTTCCCTGTTTGCATTTCCCTGAACTTTGTAACTTTATAACTGCTCTTGGTAGGCAGTTGCTATGGAGTTGCCATGACGACTCCATAGCAACAAGACCCAAGCTTAGAACTAGATCTTGCCTCCCTCTTAACTTATAAACAATATAAGTGCGTTACAGCTATTACTAGGTTACAATTTGAGTACTTTACCCACCTCTGTGTAGTATTGTTAAGTATCAGGGATATTTTCTGTAGTAGTTACTGTCTAACTAGCAAAATTAGCTACACTAAGGTAGCTTTTATCTGCTAGATAAGATAGCATGTAGCCTACGTCTCAAAGTGCAAACATAAGACATTTCTTTAAAACACATCTAGACACTGAAAATAAATCAATTTTTGACAATAATTTAATGTTTTTCTTGGTTTTTTATAAACAAATTCCAAGCCTTTATTTCTAAACCTAAATAATTACAAAACTGAACTTGATTAATACTAAATAACTATTAAAAGAAGCTGAGATTTACTCACATTGTGAGAAGAATAGATTTTGACACATATCCATCTGAAAAACAAGATATAAAACACAAATAAATAAACAGAACCAAATTCGCCCTGTGCTCTGAGACAAGTGTAATTATTTTGCTACTTATACTTATAAAATCGTTCCAAGTTAAAGAATACGGTACATTTGAACAGTGGTAAAACAGCTTTTAATTCAGATTTAATCATGTAATGAACGTCTCTGATAGGTTGTCGCTCACTGTTCAAAAGCAAACAGGGAAGTTGGACGGCTTACGAACATTTTCCAAGCTGGTTTCGACACAGAAGCTTCTTGCTGTTTGTCTCTTCGATGACATCAACGACTTCTCCCTGAGTCACCCGTAGATCCTTCCCTCCCAGCTTCTTTATGACGCAGTTGGGGTCCACCATCATGCTGTGCAGCACCCGCAGAGGCCCGTTATACTGGGAGGAAACAGTCGCTTTTATGAAGAAATAATCCAGACCGATACAAAGTTCAATACAAAATCTACCAAAGTGAAGAAAAAATGTTTCACCTTAAATTTTTTTCGTAGCTCTTTTTCATCTTTGGGGTTTATGCTGAAAGGTAAATAATCCGAATTAATCAAAGTATTCCTGAATTAGGGAGGGACAAGAAATCAATAACATTTTGTTTGCACAATTTGCAAACAATCAATATTAACACAAAGTTTTCATATGGCATCACACCTCCGTGAACTTTGTAGCTGACAGCCATCTTGGTAGGCAGTTGCTATTGAGTTGCTATGACTACAATGAACAAGCCACAAGCTTAGAATTAGCTCTTCCCTCATTCCTATCTAACTTATAAACAATATAAGTTCAATAGAACTATTACTAGATCACAGTTGTTGACTACGCTGCCTACCTCTTTATAATACAGATAAATATCACTGATATTTACTGTAGTACTTACTGTCAAACTAGTAAGTACTAGTAGCTAAAGTAGCTTTTAGCTGGACATGGTAGCTTACATGTTTGTTACTACATGTACTTACTCTGCCAGCAATGAAAAACAAAAATGAAAGGGTTATAAAGTAATAAATTTGAGCTGTCAATGAATATGTGCTATATTGTCTTGTCAAGTCCATAACACATTTACTTAATCTCATAAAAGATGTGATTATTATAAAAATAAAGGTATTGTTTTGTCTGTGAGTCCACCAGAGGGCGCTACTAGCTAACAGTCCTCTGGGTACAATGTTCTACATAATCTTTCAATTAAATTATAACAATTAGTATTCATTAAGAGAATTACAACATTGTGAACGAAAACCGGTCGTTTTACAAAAATGAATATTTTTATTAATAGAAATAAATATGTTATTATTTAAGAATAATCCGAAAGAATTTCTTCTGCTTACAGAGGAATCAACTAACCCGCTCGCTCTTTGGTTACCTAGCAACAAAAGCAGCTTCAAGTCCCGCCCACCCCAAGTTGGGTTGCCTAGCAACAGCATGTGGAGTAAGTAAGGTCATGTCTCCTCATTGGTAGTATGTCAGATATTTAAATCCAAAAACTAATCAATAATTATCATGTATGTTTATATGTTGAGTGCTAAGAGACGACGTAATAAGGTTACCTGATCTCAGGTGGAGGAGGAGGGAAATCCTCAGGCAGCGGTTGAACGTCATCATATTCGTCTAGGAGCAGAAAAATAATAAACTTATTAGTTTAATTATTAATTATTAGATTAATTTAATGAAAACAGTTCAAAAACATGCAAAAGCATCAACTTTTACACATTAAATAGGATATATTCTGGGGAAAAAAGCCAAAATAAAATCCCTCTGATCGTATATAATCACTGGTTGAAAACCTCATCTTCACGTATGAGAACAAACAAATAATAAAATGTGAATTATGGGGAAAACATGAAAATCTGCAGCAATTTAAAGGGTTTATTGTAAACTAATGAAGTAATGAAGTAGCTGGTAATGCATCATAAAATCACTGCAGAACTATTTAAACATGTTTCAACTAAAGTTAAATTAACAAAACTACAGATTGTCAGAATCCAAATATTTTACTCAAGTAAAAGTAAAAATTACAGCGTAGTAAAAATACTCCTAAAACTTTTTTCAAAAAAGTTACTCAAGCAAATGTAACTTGTTACTACCCAACTCTGGTGTCTGTGTTGTTAAGATGAAACTCACCATCATCTTCAAGAAAGCTACAAATCAAAGACAAAAACACAAAATTGTTAAAGCAAGCAGCTAAAGCTTCACATGTGAATCTAAAATAATCCGTCTGACCCGCCTGGTCACCTGTCCCTGCTGTTGGACTCCAGGTTCGGCATCATGGGCGGGTCCGGCGGAGGCGGCGGTAAATCCAACGTATCCATTTTCCTCAGCGGTGGCATTCTGTATTTTTTAACCGCTTCATAGTCGATATCCACACACGAGTTGCTGATGTATCCGTCTGGAGAAAAATCCAAAACAACGTGGTGTTAGCGTGACAGCTGAGACCTTTAACTCTGAACGATGATCAGTGTTTATCCATAAGATTATTTTGGCTGTTTTTTGGAGAAGGTTTGATTTTATTTCTCAAAAACCAAGTTCACTGTTGGAGAAAACAGATGGATGAAACATATCTCATTAATATTGTTTGCTGCAGAGTTATTGTACTGCAAATTCTAAGAAAAAAATGTAAAAGAGAATTTTTACTTCCCCTAATTACCTTGGCAACCATTAAAAAAAATGAGACATATTATTGTTCAGTAGGTTGGTGACTGCATGACACATTTTTCAGAGGTTTGAGAACCACTTTAAATGGCAAATATGACATTTTAGAGCCATAAAACCAGTCAGGCTTTAACCTCTTCACAACAGGAAGTGAGGACCATATAAGGATGAATTTAATTTAGTCACATGCAAACATCAAATAGAAGCGAGGCCACACATTGACAACAATAAAATTGGAATAAATGAGGCATTTTGATTCATCTATACAGGAAATGTGATGATTTAATCTTCACTCATTACTTACATTCTTTATATTTAAAACATTTTTTAACGATTGGGTTCTACAATCAAACCTTGGATTTAACAGAAGTAACGATCCAAACCTGAAGGAAGATGATAAAGTGTTTTGTAACCAATGACTAGTGCATGTAGCTTGAGCAGGAGTAACCAGCCAGACCACAGAGAGGACTGCTACTGTTGTTTGTGAGCATAAAGTTTGTAAAGTAAGAAATGAGAAATGATCCAATGGTTCTGACTTTTTATTTGTTTGCTATCGATACAAAACATCTGTTGGCGTAAGCAGATGGAGATAAATTAATCTGAGTTCTGTCTGTCCAAACGATCCTTCTGGATTATTAGCCACAATGATTAGCTTCATTTCTGCTCTTCATTCTTGGTGTTTGAGCCAAATGAATGAATGCATTTGGCTTAACTTTCATTCAACCAACCTGTGTGTAGTATTTGCTTTGAGTAACTTTCTAGGGACAAACAACATGCTACTATTCTGGGTAAGCTAGCTGCTGAGGGACTGTTCGGATTTAGCTAACACAAATAAAAAGCTGATCATGCTAGCAGGAAAATTTTGGAAAAACATGCTGATTATTAACAGGTCTCACTTGAAAAAGGGATTCACAATCTCAGTGGTGACTTTCTTGTGAAATAAAGGTTAAATAATTGAAAATATAAATAAAATTGTCTATTCTGTTAACACATTTGTTCACAGAAAGACAGTTTCATGCCTGTGATGGGAACAATGCTGGTCAGAACTGGAGCAGAAGTCACAACATCTATGAAACTACAGCCACAATTTTACAGACCTTTTGTCAATGCTACCATTTATCACAGCAGTGAATGACAGACAGACAGACAGACAGGCAGGCAGACAGGCAGGCAGACAGACAGACAGACAGACAGACAGACAGACAGACAGACAGACAGACAGACAGACAGACAGACAGACAGACAGACTGGGCTCACCACAGAACGCTTTTAAATACCATTTTAAAATTTTTTCTCAGTGGTTAAATCATCACACAAATCTTCACTTGAAGGTCTGAAAATCAAACTGGAGAATTTTCTTCATTACTTTTGTTTTAGGTTGTTTTCCAAATATAACTTCATCACTCTTTGGCAACTTTCCACTTTGTTATTGGCAACATTTGTAAGTAATGATGATATACACCATTTAAAAGACGGCATAAAGGCCTGGGAAGAAACGCATAAAGAAATAATGGATCACTAGAGACTTTTGCACGCTGCTGCAGACACCAGTAACCACAGTAACACTCTTTGTTCGTCACCCTGTCTGAAACCAACATGTTCACCAGCCTCCATGCTGCCATAAAAGTCAGCAGCTGAAACCTATGAGTTGGTTAAGGTTCATTTCAGCTTTCTATCCTTGCTGCACTGCAGAGATGCAATTCTACCAAACTTTTATAACCTAACATATAGAGTTTAGTGTCATCTGCATACAAACAAACTGCTGTATTCTATAGTCATTGTAAAGCAGTACAAAAACATTCCTTATAGCAGCAAGAATAACACAAAATACCTCACAAAGTGGTAAAGAAAAAACACAAAAATAAAATTTCTCTGCTTCTCCTCGTCAAAGAAAGAGACTTGGATTGGAAAACTTTGAAACTTTAGGTTTTTTTTTTACCAAGTTTCAGTCTGAGACTCACATTGTCCGCTGAGCGAACGGGCCAACCATTTGCCCCTGGGGTTATTCTCCACGCGAATAACCTCCACGCTGTCTCCCTGTCGAACGCTGAGGTCCAGTTTCCCTTCGGCCTGCCAGTCGTACCGAACCCGGGCCGTATGCAGAACGTTCACCTCACCTTGCAGCTACAGAGGGAAGAGCGGAAAGAAAGCTAAGCAGATCAAAACTCTGGTGAATTTTGGTGTTTTACACACAAACGTGCAGCATTTGTTACATTTTCAGCTGGTCTGGCTCTATGTAGTACAGAGCAGTAATGTCCTATTCAGCTCATGCGACTTCTTGAATTATTAGTCTTTCTGCTACAACATAAGGTTTTTGTAAAGGTTTTCCATATATGTAGTGTGATGTCTGCAGTTTTCTATATTTTTCTTTAAGATACAAATACAGCACAAAATTATGTACAAAATGCAAAAACATAAAAGGGTCAAACATGGACTATACATGCCTTCTAAGACATGAAAAACTTTCCATTAGAAGGAAAGAAAGAACAAATACATTCCAACTATACTTTTATTTTTATAATACAATAAACAGTTTTGGTTGCATCTTTTTTTGTTGGCATTCTGGTTAATGCACAGTCCCATCTCAAACTTACACAAACAAACATAAACATACAATAATCGATCAATTTTCAATCAGCTTTTTGCACCAAAGATTTAAGAATGCATAAACACTTTTTCACTGAGGCTCTTTAAATGTATTTGCAATTGTAAATTGACATTTGTTATCACTCTGATTGTACAAAATAGATCAGGGTGTATTTGCTAATTTATTGCGAAGGAATGCAATACTTTTGTGAGATAACGCAAAAGAAAAAAATCTACTTTCGCACTGCACTGTGTCAAACAAACCAAATTATTAAAAAAACATGTTCCCCTCGTCACCTGTGGGGGCGCTGCACCAAGAACTACTGAAAAAAATGACATATAAACCTCTGAAGAAGACACTGAGCCCAACTTCCTTATCCACGAAACGTAAACAAACATGGCGGAGCGTCAGATCTGATCGGTAAGACGATTTCTCTTTTGTTTTTGGCTAAAGACCACGAACCATTTCTCCCGTTAGCAGCTGGCGCTAGGCTAACACGTTTAGTTTGGTTGCATTTACCCAGAATGCCCTGCGCTGTAGTCCACTGCTGCAAGAGCGGCGCCGTAAACATTGTTGGTAGCAACTCTAACAAACATCATTTTAAGCTTTATTGTCCATAAACAAGCATCGCTTTTAATTTTCTCAGCTTAGAGTTACAGATGCTGCTTGTAACTTTAACTTTAGACTCTCTTTCTTCGTATCCGGTCAAATAAACGTTTCCGCCCCGTTTGCTGTTGATGCGAGGAGCGGCGGCCATATTGAATCACTAAATCCTGAGTAATCGGATTTTCTCTCAGTTTCGACTTCAGACGGCGGTCCAGTTGATTATTTTGATTTTCCCATTAAAACAGTAAGACAGCGTTAGTTTCTCCTCTTTACCTGAAAGTTTCTCCTCTTTACCTGAAAGTTTCTCCTCTTTACCTGAAAGTTTCTCCTCTTTACCTGAAAGTTTCTCCTCTTTACCTGAAAGTTTCTGCTCTTTACCTGAAAGTTTCTCCTCTTTACCTGAAAGTTTCTCCTCTTTACCTGAAAGTTTCTCCTCTTTACCTGAAAGTTTCTCCTCAGCTCAGCCTGTTTCCTCTGTTGCTCCAGCTGCTCCTTCAGTTCTTGTTCCTGTTGTTTTTTCACCTCCTTCTGGTTGTGTCTTTCAGGAATTGAATGGTTTGCTGACACTTGTTCCCTTAAAAATGACCAAAAAACATTTTTAAATTAATTTCATAAGCATGGTTTACTATTGTCTGCCTTTATGTTAAAATTATGCTTTAAAATGTGTCGGATTATGTTGCTTTTTTAGTTAATCTAGATTGAATTTACTTCAGTTTTACTGGTTAAATAAACGTGTAGCAATGCAAAGATAGATCTTTATCTGCTGAAGCATCACAAGTCACACATGATATAAATAAGTTTAGTGACAAATGGCTCTGAGGCTCATGCAGCTGTAACCATCATCTGCTTTTGGACTTTAGAGAGATTAAAAAAACAATGTGGAGACAGGAAGTTCATACTTACTCATCAATAAACTCATACACATCATCATCTTCATCATCATCATTCTGCAAGAAAAAAATATTTCATTTCTACTTTTAAAACAGCAAAGAGTTTTATGCCAGTAGATAAAAATGATTGTCAGTCAAACTGAAACTCCTATTCATTTATTTATTCGTTTCGTTCTCAACTCATTTCTACATTATCTTGTTTTGGTCTGAGAAATCGGTGACAAATCTTATTTTAACTGCAGTTTAGTGACAAAATCCAAACTGCTTCTAAATAAAATCAATTCCAAAACTTAATTTCAGATTCCCTCTTGAAATTTAGTTTCATTTTTGCATCACAGTTTTTTACTACCTCAAAAAATGTTTTATTTTGATTTGCTCTCAAATGATAACTTTTGCTCTTTGTGTATTTAAGGAAAACGCACATAAATAATCAGCATCGATATAATTTAATGATCTGAAACCTAAGAGATGCTAAATGTTAAATGTTTGGAAATTCATGCAATGAAATCTTAAGTCATGTTAATCAGATCCAATCTGATTTAAATAAAGTATTGGGTGAAAAGTCTAAATACTGTTTATATCTCTTTCCTTACTTGTTTAATTATGCAGGAAAATATATTTTAAAAGGATTTCACACCAAAAAACTTAAATTTTTAGCAGTTTTAAGAACCTGTACTTACTGCATCCATGCAGTGGGAATTATTATCGCTGCAGGATTCTGCAAAGACACAAAGCAAACTTGTGTTAATTTGGTGTTGAAACAAAAATGATGTGTTTATTGTTTTTCTGAAGTATTCAGCTCACCGTTCTTTTCAAAACTTCCAACGTCGTCGTAGGTCTCCTGTTCATCTTCAAAGTCCCTGAAATCAGGAATTAAATGTGTAGAAATTAAACTTTAATGATGAATCAAAACAATGCCGAATCAGAAGAAAGTGAAAGCGACAAGAAGAATAAAAAATAACCAGCTAAATTTATAATCGAATATGTTTAGAATCTTTTTTAAATTTTCTGTTTTCATCCTAAAACACAAACTAAACAATTAGAAAACAAAGTCTTTGTTTCTCAGTAACAATCATCAGACTTCAATATTTTATGATCTTCATCTAAAAAAACCTTCAAAAATGAAGAGTCTCTGATTTCCTGGCAGCAGCGAACGCATCTCTTTCATTATTAATCTTCTAATACGCTTCATAAGATTTGGGTTGAAAGCTTTAATCATGTTTAAGGCCAGAAACAGCGCTGAGGGTTAGGCTGTTTCTAAAGCTGTTTTCTAAGAGTCTTCTGTGCTTTATTTGATTATATTGATGTATTTCATAAATAAAAAAGGCTCTGAAAGCTGGATGCACTGTAAAAACGGTTCTCACACGGAGGCGATCTGCCGCGGCAGCCTGTTGGGTTTGCTGGATCGCTGTGGCGGTTTGGGCGGACTCATCACCCCCAGAACCGGCATCCTTACATCCGTCGAGTCTGGACCGCAGAAAATATGAAACAAAAAACATAAATTCATTCAGTTTCTTTTGAAATACTGTTCAGTTTGTCTCAGGTTTTAGAAACTTACAGATTTCTGTTAAAAAAATGAACTCACTGCAAAAAACATAAAATCTTACCAAGTAACTTTGGTCCATTTTCTGGTGCAAATATCCAATAACACTTTAAATAAGACAAAACTAACTTATAAGTAAATATTCAGCTTGTTTTAAGTCAGTTGTTCTTTAATGTAGATAAATGAAGATTATTTAACTTATACATTTATACAAGTGAAATAATCTAGTAGATTTTTTAATGAAAATTAAGGAATTATTGACTTTAAACAAACTCCTATATCTCGCTTGTAAGTTAGTTACTTGGTAAGATTTTGTGTTTTTGCAGTGAAGAGCTTTTCTCACCTTAGTTACACTGTAAAAACATAAAATCTTAGCCAGTTGGTCTAGTTTCTTGAGGTAATATTTTGTGTTTTTGCAGTGTACCCACCTCTGCTGCCATGTTGGCCTGAACTTCACAATAACATCATTTGCTGGACAATAAATTGTAGGAATTATGGCGATAAACGATATTTTTTGTTGTCGTGAGACTATTTATAAGCAACATATCATCACCTTAATAAAATAAATGTGATTTTTTTTTCTTGGTGATTTTTCATATTGATATTTGCATAATATTGCAAGTTTGTGTCTCAAAGATAAATAAACTTTAATTTTGTATCAAAAGCTTCATACTGGAGCTGGAAAATATTTTAAATAACCCCAAAATCAATAACAAAAAGAATTTAAAAAATGAAATAAAATAAATGAAATAGAAATAAAAACCAAAAAATGGAATAGATGATTAAGTCTGAAGACAAAATATTCAAATGAATGACCTCATTAACATTAATTGTGACAGACATGGTGTCATGCATTTAACTGTTTTCTTCACTTTTGTGTGAATATTTAAGCAAAAATTATATTTATTGAATCAAACTGTTTGTTTTATTCTCTCTGACTTCTGTGTGGAAAAGTACAAAAATGCCAGAAACAATAAATGAACATTATTGTTATGAACTTACATCTCCTCTGGTCGCCCTGGCCGCCGCCTCCTGCTCTCCGGCTCTTCCTGAACGGCTCCAGGTTGACGTTCGGGGGCCGTTTGGGCTTTAAGGGCAGCGGGCCCTCGGGGGGCAGCGGCCTGCGGAGCGGGGTCACCTCTCCGGAGCTCTTCTGCCGGGCCTGATGGCGCAGCAGCAGCGGCGTGGTGGCCGGAGACGGACCCAGGACCGGAGACCGGGCCGGAGACAGCGACGGCCCCGGAGCCCTCTGGTGCGTCAGCATCATCTTCTGCAGCATCTCTCCGGTCTGCTTCACCTTGTTGGAGGCGTCTCCGGACTGAACGGACGCCCGGTTCGAAGGTCGGTGCAAAGAAGCAGCAACAGGTGGGGGTGACTCTTCCTTCGGTGGCCTGGCCAGGCCTTGGTAAGGTCGCAGAGGAATTGCTGCTGATATTTTGTCGTTCTCCGGCCTCCCAAATCCCGGCCGTGGAGATTTGGGCGAGCCGCTGTCCCGGCTGCTGGTGTCGGAGGCCCGGGCCTGGCTGTTGAAGCGGGCCCGCAGAGCCTTCACGTCAACGCTGTCCTCCTGCAGAGAAAACCCAGCGGCACCACTTGATCTGCTGCTCTGCGACTGCAGCAGGAAGTCAGCAGCGCAGCAGGGAGCAGGGCATAAACCCCACGCACTAACACTCTGCAAACTCCCACGCTGAGCTTTCACAAGGTGCAACGTCTCCACTTCCTGGTTCGATTCTCTCAGAGGTGATAACTCTCTTTGCAGAGCAAGAAACTTTTCTATGTTCTCTGAACTGCAAGGAGGCAATAAATCCCAAGAAGGAATCACTTCATTCAGGTTTCACTGCAAGAGCATCAAACATCACCAAGTCATTTCTGTCTAGTTTCTAGAGCAAATATCTTAGTACACCTGAAATAAGACAAAACTATCTTACAAATAACCTTGTAGAAGTTTATTTTAAGTCAGTAATTCCTTTGTATTGATGAAAAAGTTCAAGTTTCATTGTCAGATTATTTCACTTCTAAGATATTTGTCTCAGATTATAAAAGAAATAATCTGCTAGTCGAACTAGAACTTTTTTTTTTAATCAATATTAAAGAATTATTGACTTAAAAAAGCTCCTATATGTTGCTGATAAAATAAAAAACTTACAGGTAACTTAAGTGTACCAAGATATATGGACTAGATTTGGTGTTTTATTTTGTATCAAACAAACCTGGAAATTATATTAACGCTGTTTCTTTTTTAGATTGTTTCTCTGTTCTGATGAAAACATACTTATCAGATTACCTGACATGTAACAGGAAAATGTCTTGTTTTCATAAAGAAGCACAGAAAATGTGTAACAACGTCATCAGCATAAAAGGATGGAATGTAAACCAGAATTTATTGGCCTCAGATTTGACTGTTTTTTTGTCTTTGCTAGAAATGAGCCGTTTCTCCTGCTAGCGCTAAACTAGCACGTTCGTTTTGGTTGTATTTACCCAGAATGCCCTGGGCTGTACCCAGCTCTTCTGTCCGCTTCACATATCCATTCGAACAAAGACGAGAGTTTGTAGCACCAAAAAGTCCAGGGATCTGATTTAACCTGAATTTACAGGATCAACTGATTAATCTGATTTAACCGTATGCAGATAAAAACTGCTTTGATTTGATGGGTAAAATGATCACACAACTGTTATGTTGTTATGTACTTATGCGTCTCTCTGGAGTCTAAAAGCGTGCCGCATTAGCTTCACACTTTTTTGGCCCTCTTGGTGTTCCGTAGAGTGGAGTGAGTGTCAGATGATTCAAATGATTATTATTTGAACCCAGACATCAGTTTCATTGGACATTCAGTTTGGTTGAACAAAGAAAACACAACAGAAATGCAAGTTTTGAGCAAAACTGTGTGAAAATGAGGATTAAAGCTAAACGTGGAGTAACACTGTATGCAGACACCACTGACCTACATTTATGTTCAGTTAAAGTGAGGCCACCTCAGAGTGACATCATCATAATAATAATAATAATTAATAATGAAAATCCTCCTGAGAAACTCCAAACCTCTCTGGTTGTTTCTGAGACTTTTGAGCTTCTGAAGCAGAAAAACCTGCTGATGTGTTTCTATAATCCCACTTAATCCCGTCATCCCTCCACTGAAACCAGCTCTATTCCCGTCTGCAGACTCGTTTATTTACACAGACTGAGACATAAATGGGAAAAGCCTCCCTGCAGCTCAGAGAATCCAGTTGTTAGTTTCTAAATCTCTGAACGGCTCAGCAACGCGATCCGTTAAAGATCTGCTGCAGCTGGAGAAGCAGCTTTCAGCTTCTAGACGCCACAAATCTGGAACTGACTTGAAAACTACAAAACAGCAGAAACACTGATTTCCTTTAGATCAACGATAACTTGGGACAAATGTTTTGTTTTAAGTGAAATAATCTAATCAATGGATTCATAAACACAAAAGTGAAGGATTTTATATCTATAATTTTAGTGTTTTAGTTCATTTTAGTTATAGTTATAGATTTTTCCCACTAATTATGTTTCTTACTTATTTCAGTTAACGAAAAATGTTTTCTCAATTTCAGTTTTTACTATTTCATAAATGTTAGTTAACTATGATAACCCAGATCTCAACAGAACACTTTGCGGTAAAACCAGCTGACCAAACCCTCTGGAGTTCCACCTAGGTTGCTAGGTAACAGGGCTAGGCTCGACTGGGGTTGCTAGGTAACAGGGCTGGGCTCGACTGGGGTTGCTAGGTAACAGGGCTAGGCTCGACTGGGGTTGCTAGGTAACAGGGCTAGGCTCGACTGGGGTTGCTAGGTAACCCCAATGGCCCTTCTATTTTTGAAACGGTTTGATTTCCAGACACTTAAAAACAAAAAACAGCTGGGTAGATTTTTGAAGTACATTTTTAGAAGCAGTTGGGAGCCACATATACTGTAAAACAAAACACATTTTTAAAAAGTGCAGGTTACTTTGTTTCTGTCGTTAGCTTTAGCTAACTACAATAACCACTTCAGGCCCAGCTGCAGACGGGTCTCGTCTTCAGCCAGAAGGAAGAACGTTGATGACATGATGACATGACAGTCAGCATGTCATCAACATGCTGTCATGTTGATGACATGATGACTGTCATGTTGATGACATGATGACTGTCATGTTGATGACATGATGACTGTCATGTTGATGACATGATGACTGTCATGTTGATGACATGATGACTGTAACTTTGAAATGTCTGTGGTGTCGACTTTGAGGCTGGAAACGTCGCCGTGTTCGTCGCGCAGCCCAACATAGTGCAGCCCTTTTAAGATCTATGTAAAACAACCATTTGGTTCTGTGACAAAACGACTCGTTTGAAAACAAAAGTAAAACACTTTGCTCATATTTTGAGCTAACGATATTATGAATGCTTAACATCCATTAATTATGTCTCTTTATAAGGTTTTTACAGGCATTGTTTGTTGTTGATGTGGTTTTCCAGCTTGTGACAGAATCCACATCAATCAGGTAACACAAACACAACAATTATAATTTAAATATTTTATTCTAGTCATTTTCCCCCAAAGCTAAATTCCATCTTTTTATAGCTTTTGTTTACACATTTACTTCCACTGGCAGATTATTTCACTTTTTCCCATATTGCTGCCAATGAAATAAACATTTTTTCATCAGTGTTGAACCATTATTGAGCTAAAACAAGCTCTTATAACTTGCTTAAAAGTTACTTGTAAGTTAGTTTTGTTTTAATTCAAGTGTAAATAAGATATTTGCACTATAAGACAGTAAGTTTTTATGTTTTTGTATAAATAAACTTACCTGCTTACCAAGTAAATTTGCTCAAACTAAAAGTTTCCACTGTGTAATATAATAAAATATTAATCTATTTTAAGAGCAGGATAGTAAACGTGCTGTGATAATGTTCTTTCAGTGAGTTTTGTTCTGTGGTCCAATATTTAAAATCATTTCTCTTTATTCTTATAGTGTTGGGTGATCAGATTCCTCAGGGAACAGAAAGTGAAGTTTTTCTCTTTTCTTAAAGTTTGGGGTTCATAATTTATGTCAGTGTTTTTAAAAATAACTAATATTAAGGATTTTGAGTCGTTTTCAGCTGAGAAGCTCAAGCAAAAATCTTTTTGTTTTAGTTGAACAAAATATGGAAAAAACAACTCATTCAAAACTAGATTGTTCTACTTAATGTTGAGCTGAAACAATTAATCAAATGAATTCTGATTAATCATTATTGAAATAATTGTCAGCTAATTTAGTAATTGATTAACTGGAATATATGGACTTGAAAAAGGACCATTTTCGGAGAGAACAACTAACCCAGAGCAATAGTTGAGCCAAAACAGTGTAAAAAAATTATTACATTTTGCATTTAAGTTGGAAATATTATCTACCCAGAACGTTTCATTTGGCAGTTTTAACTTCACCTGACTCAAATTTTGGAAAAAAGAAAAAAACACATATTGAGCACTTTTCTATCCAATTATTTATCAATAGGCAGAAATTATTTTGGTCTTAACTCAAGATTCAGTAATTTTATTTACTGTTTCTTAATACTCTTGTTCCCGTATTTTAATGTATTTCAAATGTATGAAATAAATGAAACATCGGCACAGTGGGCCAAGTTTTCAATCAATTAATCGTCAGAATAATTGATTACAGCTGCAGCCCTAATTTACTGCTTTCATCAGATGTTCTGCCTAAACCTGTTTCTCTGTAAAGAATTTAGATTTTATCCATGAAAGGCGCTAAATGTTTGTGTATTTATTAGCTGAAACTATTAATCGGCTTAATCAATTAACACATTTAGTCGTCATTTAATCATTAACATACAGACTCAGAAAAGGCCGTTTGCTGAAAGACCAACACACAATATTTAAGCCAATAATCGTATTGTTTTTATCAGCTGTAAAACTTGAGATTTTATCTGAAAGTTGTCGTGTAAATAAACTATTTTAAATCTGATTGAATTTCAACAACAAAAAGTTTTGCTGCAAATAAGAATCCAACAAAGGGAATGAATATTTTGTCCAAAGTCAAACGGAGGATGAAGAACAGGAAGTGCTGCGACCGCAGCCTCTACCTCAGCCAGCATCCTGCGCTGGTTGCCATGGCAACGCCCCCTCTGCACCAATAAGCTGCAAGCTCTGCTGGCTGCTGACTTTATACAGCGCCGCTGACTTTTATAATGACAGGGAACAAAGGAAGCATTAAAAAAAGGTTTGTGCACCACAAAGCGAGCATGAACCCGAAGCACCATCTTCAGTCAGAGAGAGCAGAAAAGGACCGGTGGAAGTGTGTGTGTGTGTGAGTGTGTGAGTGTGTGTGTGTGTGTGTGTGTGTGTGTGTGCAGACAACGGCCTCACCACAGACTGTAGCTGTGCAGGTGCAAAGAGAAAGTGCACAGAAATTAGATCTACAGACCAGAGCAACAAGAAGAAAAAAAAAAAAATGACTCAATCGCGGTGAAAAGTAGCTGGAAGGTTTCGACATGTTTGATGTGTTAAAATTAGACTTTTCTTTAATGATGTAAGTCCTTAATAAAGCTAAATAAGTAGGACACAAAATACTTCGAACAACAGCAGCCGGCATGAAGAAGTAGTTAAAATGTAAGACTCGGTTTTCTAAAGCTTTAAAAGTCATCAACGTGTAAAATTTGAAATCCAGAATATTTTGTATCTCATCAACAGATAACAGAGCGAAGAAGGGAAGCAGCCTGTAAATAATTAACCAACTGTTCAATAAAGGCTTCCATTCACCAGCTGCACTGTGGACATTTCTCCTTTTTTAAAACCTCAAACTTCCCTTTTGGAAAAACATCAGTTTTATGGAGCTGTTTTCTTAGTTGAAAGAAGGAAACTGAGGTTAGACCAGCAGAGACAGAGAATATCCTCATCTTTAGACTAAAATTAGCCTGAGTGGCGTGGAGGAAGTGACCAGAGAAGAAGAGTGAAAGGTGTAACTGAATTAACCAACAAACCAGTCGGATATTTAAAAATATATTGCTTAAAAAATGAGTTTCTTACCATTTTGTCTTCTGGGTTGACCTCTTAGTGTGAGAAGTGATCCATGTCCGGCAGTAATTCCTTGTTTTCCCGGCTGCTGCTGCTGCTGCTCAAACAGCCTTATGACCTGTGTGAGTAAAGTAGCAGTGAAGGAGGAAATGCTCCGCATGTCAGCGTGGGCAGCAAGAGACCTAAATGATGTCAGCCGGGGGGTTTCTTTCCTCACCGCCCGAAGACACACAGAATCACTCAAACCAAACGCTTCAGTCAAACAAATGGTTCATTTTACTCTGTATTGATTAGCACTGAAACGATTAATCGCTTTCATCATAATGAATTGAAATAACGGTCAACTAATTTAATCGTTGATTAATCATTAACTGATATGAAAAAATGCCATTTGCTAAAGAAGCAAACTACTCAGAGAAGTAAATAATCTGAAAGGTGCTATATGTTAGGGTATTTGTTAGCACTGTGGCAGCCATTATTGAAATAATAATCAGCTAGTTTAGTTGACGACTAATTGACAGCAGTAACTGACCCAAAACTTTTGGCAGTCTAGATCCAAAAACCCTTTTTTGTTCATTAATGTTCTGCCCAGAACTCCTCAAAAGGCAGTTTAGTGCAAAATGTCTATCCGATTAATCAATTATTTGTTATCATAATCGATTAATTGTCTGAATAATTAGTGGCAGCTCTTGTATTTTTGGAATTGCCAACACTTGGCAGAAGCAAAGAATCATAAATTAAAGATAAAGCAGCAAAACTTTGTTTTCTCAGGATTCATTTAATTCAATAAAAGATCTAATTTACTTACAGGAAAAGAGTTTAAAGTTTGTGCAGCAGAAACTCCTTAAAAACACAAAACATTTTCTGATCCTGAATTAACTAAACAACATATCAGTGATTAAGAGTTTTAAAATCAGCAAAAACAGAAAATAAGCAGAAAACCAAATGTGGTTTTCATTAAATGATCTCTTTATATCACAGATGAATCATCTTATAACATTCAGTTAACTTTTTGTTTATAAGGAATTGTGTTTTCCAGATGGAAAGTGTTAATTTATTAAGTAGTTCATTAAAGTGCTGAATCCTCGTCAACATTAATTGATCAAACTAAATATCTGGAGACATAAATTGAGCCAGCCCGGTTCCCGTCCTGGCCGGTTCATCAGAGCAGCGGGTTGTGGTCCAGAGCAGGAGCGCAGCCTGGCGGGTACGCAGGCTGTGAGGCGTTCTGGTATCCGTTAACTAGCGGGGGAAAAGCCGGGTTCACCGTCATCATGAATCCGGGTGGAGGCAGGACAGCAGCAGGGGGCGCTGTAACCGCTGCCGGTGGCCCGGCTGGGCCCAAGGGCCACTGGTTTCCAGTAAGACCCTGCTGATTCCAGGGCATTGAACTGGGAGACACTGGTGGGGAGATGTACGGAGCGCCCCCTGGTGGCTGGGTGGGGAACATGGAGAGGATCTGGGTGGTGGAGAGGAGGGGATGTGGAGACTCTGACGGAGAAGAAAAGATCTAAACGTTACTCTGCAAAACCGCTGAAAACAGAAAAACTTTGGTAACAAAAACCTGAGCATTTTGGTTTATTGGTAAGTGAAATAAGTTTTTAGAATATTTCTTTAGTGACGCCGACTGACAGTCCAGCTTCCCTGCAACGGTAAATCAGAATATTAAGATTTACACAACTAGTTACATTTGCTTGAGTAACGTTTAGGATTATTTTTACTGTGCTGTTTTCTTTACTTTCACTTCAGTAATTTTATTATGAAGCATTTCTTCTGTTATTGGAGTAAAATTTCTGGATTTTCTTCCCACTGAATGAAAATCAAACATGTTTTAACCAAAGATTCACTAGACAGACACACACCTGCAGTTCGTTAAAGTTTTATAAGTTTTTTATTGAAAGAAACTAATTGGAAAAATTTTCTTTTGCCTGTATTTGAAATGTTTTTGTATTTATATGAATTATTGTCAAGTATGTAGATATACTGGCGTATTATTTGTCGCAAACTGCAACAATTGGGATCCCAAATCTCAAGTTTCCTCACATGTAAACCTAAATGTGGAGTTTTCTCAGATCTCCATTTTGGTCTGACCTTTTAGTCAAATTAAAGGTCAATATGCATAAAATGTATTAATTTTCCCAGCTATCCAGCTACGTGTGGACTAGCTGTTAGGCTACATTCAGTTTGAATTAATATAAATTACAACACTTCATTCCCCTTAGGGATCAATAAAGCTTTTCTGAAACTGAATTCGCCTCAGAAGTCGAACCTGAACCAAGCGCATTCTTGCTCAAGGTTTCACCATTTGTGTGACGCTGCATACAATTAGCATAACAAGCTAACAGTAACGATACATCTCTGCAGTTTACGCTTTCAAAGCACAAAGGGACGATATTTCACAGCAGCACCTGTACTGCTAGTTTAATGAGACCCAAACCATCAGAAGTGGTTTTACTGCTGTTAATGTTCCGGTCAGGGCTGTTGCTATGCTACGGGGCGTTGCCATGGAGACACTGGACGCAGACAGGAGGACAGGCATTACTGATCAAGTAGTCATCTTTGATACAACAGTTTCTGCTCCCCACAAGTTTCACTACATATGTTTAAAATACAAATCGCACGTTTTAACATTTAATTTCCCTTCGGGATTAATAAAGTATTTTTAAACTGGGATTTGGAGAGAAAAATGTAAAATCAGATGTTTATCATTCTCTGCTTCTTAAACCAAAAGTTTCTATGTTTTTGGAAACGCAGTTAGTCAGAGCCACATTTCCCACTTCTTCTTCTTCTTCTTCTTCATCATCATCATCTGATGGCAGTTCCTTATTGCTGCTGTGCTGTTTAATACAATGTGGTAAAACTAAATATAATTTAGGGAAGTGATGCTCAAACTAAACTATTTCAGATTACGTTCAGTGAAAGATCACCACAAAGTTCTCCAACTGGGATTATTGGAATAGATGAATCAAGCAGTGAAATGTTAGTAATTTATTTATTACAAATTGTTCATTTATGTCTGACTGAAGCTGCAATTTCTGTTTAGATTTAATTAATTTACTCGTAATTAAGATGTTCACTGATTCCTCATGTCAAAGTTCACCAACTCTGGTCAAAAGTAGCTTAAATTCAATTTCAAAACTATTTATTGATCCCAAAGAAAATTAAAGTTAAATTAAATTAACCATGACTTTTGAACGTCGCATCGTCTATAGAGCTGTTTTATGATCAAGTGATATTTCAGTTTTTCTTTTTTAATAAATTTGAAAACATTTCTCCATTTCTGGTATTTCCTGTCAAGATGAGGTGCTGAATGTAAATTCACAAGAAATAATCTTAACTTTTTGATTTTAGCAAACAGCTGCAATGAAACAAAGAGTGAAAGTTTAAAGGGTCTGAATACTTTCACTGTACAATGTAATTACAGGACATACTTTAGCTTAGCATCTCATTATTTGTGTCCTGTTTCATTTTTTGCAATGATTCTGTTGAACCACATTTAAAAACAATATCTGATTTTCATTGGTTCATTTTCAGTAAATTTTTATTTATCATTACTTTTGTCAGTTTAAAGGGTTTTTTGGTCATAAACAGAGAGGGAGCAACAGTTTGTATTTATTTATCTGACAGAATGTGAAACAGATGAAATCTGAGTCTGATTTGAATCCTCAGAAATGTCTTCAGGTTTTCTAAAACAATTTTGTTCTTGACTGGTTTGTAAACTCCTGGTTTTTTGTGCAGTTATATATCATTTCTCTGGACTTTGTTTTATGCTTAAATAAAACCTCTAAATAAAACCTGCGTTTCTTCTCTTTGCTTCCCAAACATGGCGGCTAATCGTCTCGCTGTGAAGGACGACATCCCTCCGTCCTGAGGACGCTGTTCTGTTTGGGTCGGCTCTAGTGGTTTTTAATCCAAATATACACCGAGCCACAGCATAAGATGTCGACTTTAACACAGACGCATAAAATCAAAACATTTTTACACTTTATGTCCGTTACAGAAACAGGTCAAAGCAGATATTTTCAAACTTTTTGCACCAGAATCTCAAAGTGGAAACGACTCTGGGGCCATTTTGTTTGTCCAACTGAAAGCACAAAAGTATTTTGGTATTTTTTTAATGGGCTTTAAAGTCAGATTCCTTTTTTGCCAGCGGCTATAATCCTTTTCCGCAGCTCAGCAATAAATCAAATATGCAATAATTTAATGAAAAAAGTGTCTATTTTTGTGTCTTAATGAAAAGGCAGACAGTTTCCAAACCTTTTGGGTAATTTTGGAATTCACCTTATTTGATCTAGAAAATGTTTTGATCTATTATCAGCACCAAAATAAGATATTTCATCTATTAACCATTTTTAATAGGAGAGTGTATGTGCTCTAGTTTTTGTTTTGAGTGGAAAAATTTTATTTACTTACCATAAAATTAAAATTAAACACAAAAATACTGTGTGCCTAACACTGTGTGTTAAAGAAAATTCAATTAAATGTGTAATTGAAATTCTCATGCTAAAAAATAGCAAAAGTTTCCACTTGAGGGCCAAATTTGTACCATTATTCATCTGCAGTTGGGGGCCACACAAAATTGTTCCAAGGGCTACAAACGGCCCCTGGGCCACAGGTTGGACACCCCTGGGTTCGGACTCACCTGGCTGGCTGACAGGTGGGATGTTACTGGGAGTCAGAGGATCTTCCAGTGGTGGAGAAAATATCTCCATCAGTTCATTACTAGAAGACGTTTGCTGACGGAAAAACAAGAAAACAGTTTATTTTCTTCAATGTGAAACAAGACGTCATCTATTCTCACTGCACATTTAAGATTTTACTCTTAAGCTGATAGTTTCTCAGTTCATAGAGATTTTTTATTTATGCATGAAATCCAAAACCCAGGAAGGCTGAAAATAATTAAAATTTCTTTGTTTTTTTTGCTTCTGTTACTGATTCCCTGAACGTCACGTCATGCGTTTTATGTTTTATGTTTTATCACCTGCTTTGTTTGTCCTGATGATGATGCAGGTGGAGGATTAAACACATTCTCCAGACCTGCTCCCTGAAACAAAAAAGGCTGAAACGATTAATCAAATCAATCATGATTACTCGATTGTTGAAATAATTTAGTAATCGATTAATCATCAAGTGTTGAATAGACTCAAATAAATGCCATTTGCAACATACTAACAGCAGTAATTAAACCAAAACTGTACAGAAATATACACATTTTGCAATAAAGATGAAAAATCTTCTTTATCTTTAAACATAACCAGAAATCCTGATTGTCAATTTTAGCTTTACCTGGTCTCCATAAAACAAACTAAAACAAAACTTCTATTAATCAACATATTAGTAGACGGTATGTTTTTAGCTGCAGATGCATCCTTTGCTGAAGGAATTCTGTCAGTGCATTTCTGGAAATAACAATTTTATCTTTCTAATTTAAAAAAGTAAATAAATTATTTGCCATTTGAATCTTTTAATATATTTCTAATATTGTATAAAAAGGCTCAAATGGTTAAATGAAAAATGTGCAGAAAGAGACAATTTCTTTTTTTTAATCCGATTTATCAATTAATCAGACTAATGGGTAGATTAATCATTTACTATAATTCTTAAAATGCTTATTTACCGTTGCTGGAGAAGCCAGACCGTCAGTCAGCGTCACTAAAGAGATATTCTGAAAACAACAAAGAGATCCAGGTAATAAATCAATCAATCGATCAAAGACGTAAACTGTATTATGTCTGACTTGGCTTGCCGTAGGCTGGTGTTGATGAGACGTTTCCTGTTGCTCCACACGCTGACAAACCTCCATGATGTCCAAAATTATTGGATCCGCCTGCAACCGATAAAGTAAATAAAATCACCACCCAAAACAACATATCCTCTTCTTTTCCCCACATGGGTTGGAGTTCGGACCTTTTCACCACCCAATTCCGATTATTCCAATTATTCCAAGTCTACTTTGTTTTTTAATTGATTGTTTTGTACATGGCATTAATTAATTACACACCCTGCAATTAACCCAATTAAAAAAATAATTATGTCCGATATAATTATTTCAACTAGATTATATAATACATGATCAATTATATGATTTAAGTACAAAAATTAAGAATAATTTGCAGAAAATCAGAAAAAAAACTGGAGCCGGAGCTCTAATTGGTTTAAAAACTAAATAAAAGATGAAAAATAATACTTATACTATTTATTTAAAATAAATTAGCAGAAATTGGTTTTTAAATTGGAACTGTGCTTTTTTTGTCGATATAAAATTGTTGTTTAAAATTTGATTACCGTAATTTCCAGACTATAGAGCGCACCTGATTATAAGCCTCACCCAGTACATTTCTAAAGGAAAAATCATTTTGTACATACATAAGCCGCACCTGTCTATAATCTGCATGTGCCTACATACAGACGGTACACAGAGTTTTCAAAGTTTTAATAATATACCTTAGCTTTTCTTTCCAAACAGTGCCTGTGACGCGGCAGTAACAGCAGCACTAAAAGGGCTGGTTAAAAAAACAAACCGGTAAAAGTCACTGAGAGCCTCTTCATCTTCCTCCTGTGCACTGAGACGTGTTGTTACATTAAACTTGCGTCTTCCTCAACACACATATATTCCCCCTGTCTCACTCTTACCTTTTCTGCTCGAGCGTCCCCTGGTGGCCATAAGAAAAAATGCATAAATAAGCCGCATCATTGTATAAGCCGCAGGGTTGAAAACGAGTGACAAAAGCCGCGGCTTATAGTCCGGAAATTACGGTAATTAATTACAGACCCTGTAATAAACTCAATTACAAACCTGAAAGAGTCCAATCACTAAATATAATTAATTCAAATACATTATATTATATTATATTATATTATATTATATTATATCTTACATTATGTCTATTTATTCAATAATTTAGCAGCAAAAAGAGATTTTTGAATTGAAAATGTTATTTATTTTATCAATTAAAATGCTGTTAGTTCTGATTAATTACAGACGTGGAATTGTCAATTCAAATATTTAAATGAGTGAAACTATTTTATATGATCTTATTGAATGTGCTCCTTAAAACGACATCATGGTTTTGTGGAAAAGTGATGAGACTTGGTCACATGATCCTCTGCAACGCTGAGAGTCGTCACCTGGTGTCCGGCCTTGATGTAGAACAGGATGTACGCGTCTTCATGTCTGTAGATGTAGGCCAGCGCTCGCGGGTCCGACTTGTCTTTGGTCACCGAGCTGATCCTGGATCTGTCGTGGTCATGGAGAACAATCTGAAAACCAAACAAAGACAGAAACAAGTTCGGCTTCAACACTACTTATAAAGCCTCTTATGACCAGGAAGTTCCAGTTTATACTAGAAACCATCAGAGCTGATAAGACGGGTCACTGGTTAAACTTTAGCTACGCTGCAAAAACACAAAACATTTGGTCTGGTTTCTACAGCAAATAAGAGAAAACTAACTTACAAGTACAACAATAAAAATTTGCTTGTTTTAAGAAAATAATTCCTTAGTACTGGTGAAAAGGTGGCAGATTATTTCTCTTATGGGAAAATTACTTGTAAAGTTAGTTTAAGTTAATTTTTTCTCATTTCAACCATACTCAGATATTTGCACTAGAACCTAGACCAAAGCTAATTTTATGTTTTGCAGTGCAGGTCCAAT
Organism: Alfaro cultratus; assembly: GCA_903066825.1. NCBI lineage: Eukaryota > Metazoa > Chordata > Actinopteri > Cyprinodontiformes > Poeciliidae > Alfaro > Alfaro cultratus. The sequence continues at coordinate 24,698 of CAEFZX010010295.1, forward strand.
ACTTGGTTTGAGTCTCTTTACTTGATCACTTATTGCTGGTATGAAGCTAACAGTAAGGAGAAAAATCCAATAAAATGCAATAAATTTGCCTTGAAAGCAGATCTTTGTTCACTGCAGTCTGAACATTAACACAGGACTGAAAAACATTGAAAAATGTTTACGGAGTTGATGTCCTTTTTACTCTCCAAAGCATTTGTGTGCCATCTGTCTGATTTGCATCAAATATTTCAACCAGGGGTGTCCAAAGTGTGGCTCGTGGGCCATTTGTGGTACTTGGAATGATTTTGTGTGGCCTCCAAGAATCATAGAAATTCATATACCAGATCCAGATGGAGTCTTTTTATTTACTAATCAGAATAAAACTATTCCTGACATCATTTTCTTACTGTGGAAAATGTTAAGTACAACATAAAATATTAGTCTTTTCTAACTTTTATTATACGTTTATCCAGATACTGACCCAAAATTCTGTTTTCATAACTGAGAATAAACTTGTACAATTTGATAGGAATGCACAATATATCGGCACCATATATTATTTTCTGATATTAGTCATTTTTTGACTTATTGATAAATAAAACTGGTCCAACACAAACAACTGAAATTTATTCTGTTTCTGGTTATTTTTATTTTATTTTTTTTTTCAAACGTGTCAAAACTGTAGTGAGATATTATATAATATCGGTAAATATCAGTTATCAGCTGTAACACCGATACTAATATCGGATATCAATATCGGTCCAAATATTAATATCCTTTCTTTTAATATAACACAGGTGAAAAGTCCTTCTAAAGTTTTGGATCTATGATGAGTAACATCTCTTTCTGAAAAAAGTAAACGTAAATTGACTTCTTTGTTTGCTTAATTTTAGTTTTTATTTTTATTTTTCTGGACGTTTGATCAAACTGTGAGGAGAAAAAGCGGAACATGCGTCATGTAGTTGTTGAATCTGAGAAGGCTGACTCACCCCGGTCCGCTCATCCAAAATCTTTACGCCGCTGGAGGAAATCTTCAGCCAGATCCTCATTTTGTGTTGTCCCCGTTTCCTCGCTGAAACTTCAAATCCCTTCAATACAAACAGGAAAATAATCGCAAAGGAAAACAGATCAGATCAGAAATACAGGAAACCGTAGCACTAAACCTTCATGATCTGAAGGTTTTGTGTTATTTGAACACGTTAATGTTTGAGCAAATGAAAAATTTCTGCTGGTCTTTTCGACTGTATAGATATAACTTAATATCATGATTTAATGAAATATTTCATGTTCCTAAATTCATTAAAAGTGCAACAACCCCCAAAAATATAGATTTCTGCTGATAAACTGTCTAATTGGGTAATTTAGGGTTCTATCTATTATTCTATGTGAATTTTTATAAAAAAAATTTAATATATTTTATGTATTTATTTCTACATTATTTTGCCTAAAACTGTTTCAGTTCTGGCTTCCTAAACAATTGAATTATCCAATTGTTTTGTCCCCCTGCTGTTTATAATGGTGCAGCTTTTCATCACAGATTAAATACATTTATGTAAAAAAAACAAACATGTGTATTATATATAAAAACATACTCATATTCTAGAATAAATTATATTATCATTTATTATATATATTTAATATTTTATAAAATATTACATTCTATAAATACTATAAAATATTATATTTACATTTCATAATATTTATAATATATTAATAATATTATATATAT
>CAEFZX010010297.1:0-14585 GCA_903066825.1 Alfaro cultratus
AAATACTGAACAGAAAGGTTCAGTAAAAGAAATACGAGCCTCCGTCTTGTTTGGGAAGAAGCTTTACTCCGTAACATGTTTATCACTCCAGCAATAGAAAAAATAATCCTGGAGATGACAAATCTGGAGGGTTTTCGCAAATATGGAGACAGCTGGAAAAAGATGGATGAGATTGACCTCCAGGCCTATTTAGGGCTGCTAATCCTAGCAGGTGTATACAGGTCCCGAGGTGAGGCTGCAGCTAGTCTATGGGATGCAGAGAGTGGAAGGTCAATTTTCCGAGCCACAATGCCACTCAAAGTCTTTCACACCTACTCAAGACTGATACGATTTGATGACCGTGAATCAAGACCAGCAAGACGTGTGACAGACAAACTTGCAGCCATAAGAGAGGTATGGGACAAGTGGGTGGAGCGGTTGCCCTACCTCTACAATCCAGGGCCTGACGTAACAGTGGATGAGCAACTGGTTCCATTTAGAGGTAATCTGTTTTCATATTTGTAATAACAGTGATTTTCACTATTGATTTCTTTGACTGTTTTCTGTGACACTGATACTAATCACTGATGCTAATGTCTTTTGTCCAAAGGTTGTTTACAGATTCGTAACATTCATGTTTGTTTTACAGGGCATCTTCATCAAGGATTCGAACTCTCTGTATTATTACAATATAATAGTTGTACTATCAAAAGTGTCAACATTGGAGCTCCAAAGGTCCAGAAGCTCATGTCTGCTATAGCACAGCAACGCGGTGCAGTTCTGGAAAAAAAAGTCCGGTGAAAAATAGATAGAAAACCACTAAATAGCAGATTCTGGAGAGACGCTGAGCCTCGCGTTGTTCACGTGCCGCCATCTTGCTTTTTTACTTTATGCCAATCTGTATGCACGCTCCAACAAGTGTTCTGCCATAATTGCTCTGTATCATTAGTTACAGAGCAATGATAAGGAGTTAAGTCTCCTTATGAACTCTCAATCACTTTCCTGTTCATGCTGAAAGAAAATCCCCACAGCAACATGGTGCCACCACCGTGCGTCACAGGGAGAATGCTGCGAACAGGGTTGCACATTTCAGATTTTGATTTCTGACAAGATTTGAAAACCATGCACTCGGTTTCTCCCACTTCCTAAAGATGTGATATTTATGTTGGTTTATCACATAAAATCCCAATAAAATGCTGTTTCTGTAATTTGGCCAAATATGAAATATTTCAAGGACTTTTGTACACACAAAAAATATGTTGGACGTCTGTTCATGCATTAAGGTTTAATGACAAAATGCTAAAGTTACAGATATTATGGATATCCCTGTACTTCAGACATATGACAGCCATTTTGGATTTGGAGGTCCATAACGGAAAGACCAGGTTTCCCTCATGGATGGCAGACTTCTATTTTTCTCAACTTAAAAATTAAAAATAGGACCAAGTTTACGTCAAAGTGTCTCTTTTTTTCCCCTTTCGTTGCTTTTTTGCGAAAAAGCACAACAGGCCGTAAAGTATAAGTGGTGATGTAGTGCTGCTTTACAATGTCTTGACAGTAAAGTACTACTTGGAAAACACTGTGGCGCTATTTAGAAAATTTAGAATCGGTGTAAATGGGCGCTAAAAAGTGATTTATTCTATTCTTTACTCAGCCACTAGGGGTGACCATAACATTACTTTAGGAAAAATCCAGTCAGGAGTTTGGATTTGGCTGCTCCCTGGTCGAGGCAGTCTGTCCAGCTGTACACTCGGAATGACAGCACAGCACATTATTCTAGTACTAGCTGAGCTTAAAATAAGTTTAATTACATAGACGCTATGGGTTGTTAGCATCTGGAACGTAGTTTTATATGATGTAACTCTGATGAGTCGAAGGTAGGGGCGGTCAGAAATAGTTTAGGGTCGCGTTAGTACGAGCGGTTAATGCTAACTAACAATTAGCTTGCTAATGAGGAATTTATTGCAAGTTAACCGCGAAAGCTAACGGGTAAATTATTGAATGCTGTCCGACAAAAGAGGCTTTGGAGCATTTCGCAACCAGGGCGGTTGTTGGGAAAGTTTTATTGAGATTTAGGAATCATGGCGTCGATGTAGTTTGACTGAGTTTGGGCTGTCAACAAGCTCTCTGCTGACGTTAGCTAACCCTGGCTAGCCAGCTAGCTCTCCTTCCACCATGGCCAAAACAGAGAACGGCCGTCCGTCCGTGGACATGGGGAGCATCAGGACGCTGAACAGCAGCCACATGGAGGATGAGAGCTCCTTGGGATCCGACTCGGAGATCAACGGCTTCACCAGCGAGAGGCAAGCCGACAGATACGGCTTCATCGGCGGGGCGCAGCAGTACTCGGAGGAGTCGTAAGTTTGTTTCTGTTCTAATGGTGATTCAGTCCCACACAATGTTGTTTTGCAAGCATATTCTAAAGGAAACTAAAACATGGGAGTGGTGGAATCCATTTCGGATTGATTGCACAAAAATGGGCATTGTGATACTTTTAATGTAATGTATGATGAAATGCCACAAGTCAGGGTGGTGATGGTTCAGTTGACTTGCATGAAGTGGAAAGATCCGAACCAGCTGCGTGGCACAGCCTGTCTTTCTCTCTCTCTCTTTTTTTATTTCAACTCCATCATGCTTCTCTTACTTTTGATAAATAATATTCGGATTTTGATTCTCTAATATTAAGATTTACCAATAACAATCAGCAGAGATGTAGTCAACCACAGGGTATACTTTTTTTTTTTTCTTTTTAGGTAGGTGTTATTTTCCACTGTATTTCAATCTGGATATCTGATTTTAATCCAATCCACAGTCGACGCTATAGGATTTATTTGGATTGCATTGTGTTTTCTACAGAGGCATTTCTTCTTCTTTCATGGCAACTAAAAAATAGTGAAAGGAATGAGTGAAAGCTGTGCCAGTCACTCCCCAGGTTCTTTTTCTGCAGTAGTGTTGGCAGGCGTAGAGCCCCATCTTCTGGTGCCCTTATACTAAAGGGCCTCTTTTGGCTCCGTCTGTTGGTCTCATACTTATGGGTTTGCTTACAGTGCTTGGCAATAAAAGTAACTTGATTGTTTAAGGTCTTTGAAAGCCTAAAAGGGAGTATAACTTCTTGTACTTGTGCACCACATCCAGCCTACACATTTAGCTGACTGAGAGCTCTCCTGTGTGTGTGTGTTTTCTTAAAGTTTACTCTGTGACTGAGTTTTAACCCTGCTATTACAGGCTTGGGCTGATGAGATAATTACACACCTCAGTAAAGCATTAGACATCATGTGTAATATTAGCTTTGACCAACTTAACGTCTTCATTTCTGTTGGAGAACTTTCTCATTTTATTCGTTTGGATAAAATCACTTCAGATCAGTTCTGAAGCTGTTTAAGTCGGCTTCATCTGAGTACATTTGTTTTTAGTTGTTAACGTATAAAATCAATTATAATCTGGTCCAAAACAACAGAGATGCTTCACTTGATTGGTTTTCATTTGATCAAATATCACTTTTTTTTCTTCCTATTAGACACACTACATCTCATAGCTCCCACCATTTCAAGTCTTTAAACACATCAACCAACAGAACACACTTATTTGGCCTATTTAGAGTTTAATAAAAATCAAATCAAAATGCAAAAATCTGAATAATTTAGTATTTCCTTCATTTTTTTTGTTTGATTCAATCAATCCCTATCAAAGATCTTGCAACACATTTTTCTCTTTCATGTCTTACATGACTTAAAATATGTAGCAAAAAGGATTTTAAAGATTAGTTGCTTATGTTTTAAAATGATTTATTTAGTTAGAATTAATGTTTCATGTGGCAGATGTATTCACTATAGATTTGGTTGGTATGAAGATCGTCAGCATCTTTATAGTCGTGTGTAAAATAACATGGTTTTATGATGTGTTTGGTGTTTCCACAAATTATTTAAATTAAAATGTGTAGTATGCCAAATTTTAAATTGGAAGGTAAAAAAAGGCTAAAATAATTTGACATGTTGGTAAATGAATTTACCTTACTTTAATGTCTGTATTTATTGTCTGATGTATGAACTTAAACAAGAAAAGAAAATGGAATAGACACAAATTAAATTTGGTAGTTTTCGAGTGGCTAGAGTGTAGAATATTAGAGATTTGCCACTCGGCATAACAACGTTGCTGCGTTTAGATTTCCAAATGTAATTTTAATTACCGGTACATTACATAAAAAAGAGTGGGTGGTGCGCCTTTAGTTTCCATGTCATCACTGTTTCTTGTTTTTTTTTTTTTTTGTTTGTTTTTTTTGGCAGCCAAAAATGTGTCCAAGGAGGCTAATTTGTCTTGGGAAGGAAAAAATATAGTAGTAGCTTTTTCAGCCAGCTGAATGGCAGTCATTAAAAGGCTTATCAGCCACAGTTAGCATGAACTTTTTAAAACATTGGTTTATGCTTCTCCGGCCTATCTCTTGGCAGACATTGCTCATACTTGTCCAAATTAAACGTAATTTCCTTTCTGTGTTTTTTGTATATTCATTCATATTTTACATCCTTTTCACACCCCAGCGCTCAGGACGTCCTCCCCGAGGTGCTGAGGCAGCGCGAAGTCAAGTGGCTGGACATGCTCAGCCACTGGGACAAGTGGATGATCAAGAGGTTCAATAAGGTCAGTACCTGCTATTAAAACCTGCCAAGTTGATCATTTGTATGTCTTGAATTGTGTTGTTGTCGGAGCTCAAGCTTCCATCTCTGTTGCTTCAAGGATTTTAATTGCGCAAGCCGAGACTTTATGGATTTATTGTTTGCGGATCCACTTGTCTAGCAAGTTCTGTGTGAGCCGTTCTCTGCGACTTAGCGACGGGCTGGAACGTCACCTCGTTTCTGTGAGTCAGCAGCAAGCTAGGACATAGCCCTGTTTTGTTTTGGGGGGTTTTAAATCACACTGCAGCATGTGACAAAATGACTGCCTCAGCTGCAGGGCGGGCCCGTACTTACTTTCTATGAGAGAACCATGTAATAAAGGTTTTGTAAATGTAAAATTCCAGTTCATTACAAGCATTTACTGCGTCTGAAGAAGGAATTCGTGATGGCTTGGGGTTTGTTTTATTGAAATTAATTCTTATTATTAAAAGGAAACTTTTCTTCAGAAGCATACAGGAATCCTCTCAGGGAGTGATGGTAATGCAGATAAGACCACAGTGTGAAATGTGCTCAGTTTGTTGCCTCATGTACGGTTTGTTGTTGTTATTCATTAGAGATATTACGTAAGACGCGTAGTGCTTAAGCTTTTGTTGCATTCCTGAAGACGTTGGACCAAACGTCACAGTTTGCTCCAACAAAGGTCAACATAATCCTCCTTCAAGATCCGAGCCAATCAAGAAGCTTGCTCTGTGTGTTTTGTATGCGTTTAACAGTTTTGGCCCACCATATTCTTTTTATCTACTTGCTGATCTCAGTTCTTTACCCAGGTTTCTTTAAAATTTAAATGAATTTGAATGTTATTAAAACTTGAAACTGAGGGTTCATATGCAGTCTTGCAAAGTGGCAAAATATAATTTTCCAGTTCTGGAGAACTTCACAGGTGCATCTTAGATGATCTGTTGCAATAAAAATAAAGTGAGCCTCATATACAGTATAGCTTGACCACACAGTGATATAGGTCAGTCATTGATTTCTGATCATTTTGATGAGTGATGCTTATAAAAACACCATGTTCATTGTTAATTAAAATATTACATAAAACCAATAAGAAATATCTCTTTTTAAGAGGGAGGTTTTGCTCTCCTGAAGAATATGCCCAATATGCTCCTGGTAGACGTCTCCTCTCACAATGGACCTGGTGAAGCCCAGCAGACCAGCAGCGTCACTTCATGGCTCCCTTAATCATTCCTGACTGAAAACGTCACATTGAACCTCCAGCACATGGATTCTGTGCCTTTCCGCTCTTTGGCCATAGTTTCTAAATAAAATCTGAAATTTTCTTTCTTCTGAAAAAGGGACTTTGGACCAGTCCTTTCCTTTGTCTGTTGGACCCATATGAGACCCTTCTGATGTTGTTTCTTATGCACAAATTGAGTGCATTCCATCTGCTTGTTACATTTAGCATGTGTTCTGGCACTGGAAACGCCAACTGCAGCCACATCCACACCTTTTTTTATGTCAGTATCACATTTTCTGAGAAACTGAATGTATCACATTTTCTGAGAAAATGAATGTGGGGTTTCCTTTTAGCTGTAAGCTTTTAGCATCAACATTTACAGAAATAAAAGCATGAAAAATGTCAAACTCTGTGTAATTAATGTGGCAGAAGCAGCCTGAGCAAGAAAAATGATTTTATGCTTTTAAAAAAACAGCCTTTTTTGTGACATTAATTGCTATTTAAATGTCATATTTTCTTTGGTGTATCACATTGCCACATAAACTTATTCAGTAATGAAGTATCTGTATGTTGGCTGTTTTTATCAGTTTCATGTTTTCTGGTTTGTGGAACATAAATTACAGACATTGAAACCCAATCAGATTGTTCCAAAAACTGATGGAAAAATCCAGAGATGTAAATATGTAGTAATTTGGAATTTGAACATAGAAATGCATACATTTTAAACATTTCACACCAGTCTCTTTAAAGCTTGCTCTGACTGTAACTGAATAATACTATCCTCTATTTTTAAAGTTGCAGGCTGTGAACAAAACCAGACAATTTCTTCAAGCAAAAGAGAAAAAAAAAGCCATAACTTAGAATTAAGGTTTTTCCTTTAGGTTTTTAAGATGCAGTTCATAAGTGTTTCATTGGCCTTTGTTTAGCGTTGACTCACTTGCTCTTTGGTCGATGTTTTTATTCAGTAAAATTCAACTTCTGGTTCAGGTGAGACTCCGTTGTCAGAAGGGGATTCCTCCCGCCCTGAGAGGCCGCGCCTGGCTCTACCTTTCAGGAGGGAAGGTGAAGAGGGAACAGAACCAAGGAAAGTTTCAGGTCTGTCGACTTCTTCTTTCACTTCCTCCTCTTCTGCTGCATTGTTGCTGTATTTTGGCCTCATTTCTTTTTTTTAATATATATATTTCTCTGGAAATTTTACTGAAACTGACCAGCTTAGATCTACAATGAGATATTTGTGTCTACAATATTTAAATGGTTTACAGTTTGAATGCAGCCTAAGAAATCTTTTTATAGTTATGACATTATAACTAGCTTTATTAAGTTTTCTGACAGTAAAGCTTACAAAAACATTATCTCTGAAGTATATTCCTTATATCTTGATGCGGTAACTGGACAGAAACCATCTGAATTCTGTTTTGTCAGGAGCTGGACAGTCAGCCAGGAGACCCAAAATGGCTCGACGTGATTGAGAAAGATCTTCATCGACAGTTTCCTTTTCACGAGATGTTTGTGTCGCGAGGAGGACACGGGTGAGTAATCGGATGTGTCGGGGTCTGATCTCACACTTTTAATTAGCGATTTTGTCTTGTTTGACAGAGAATGTGATTAAATCCTGCGTCTGTTTGTGTTTTGGCCCTGTGCAGGCAGCAGGATCTGTTTCGTGTTCTCAAGGCATACACTCTGTACAGACCGGATGAGGGATACTGCCAGGCCCAGGCCCCTATTGCTGCTGTTTTGCTGATGCACATGCCTGCTGAGGTATCACTTTATTGTATGCTCACGCCCATAAATCAGCTGTTGTTCACCCCGTTCTGATGAAGACATTTTGCAGTTAAAAATACTTGGATCACAGGATTTGCTTTGAAGCGATGAGCTGCGATGTTTTTTTTGTTTTTTTTTTAAGTCAGCAGCACAATGATAAACTGTGTAAGTGATGTAATGCCAGGAAAGTGAGCTACTGCTTTAAGTCTTCTGTGGTATAATAGTGAAGCAAAGATGCTAATCATCTCGATCAGTGGTTCAACATCTTGTTATTTCCTGTTTCTGATGATTTGTAGTTGGTTTCCAGATCTTCGTCAACCACTTTATCTGACATAGTCACACACACACGTTCATGTTTCAGTTCCTCATTCAGAGTTATAGTATTATAAATAAAGACAGAGTAGGATGATTGTAAATACCAAGTGTTTTCAAAGTGATTTAAGGATGAGGAACTGTTCTCCACATGATAGTTTTTGTTGAGGATTTGTTTTTGCACACTCATTCTAGGCATGTTGCCTGTATTTAGGTTACAGTTCTTTGGCTACTTTCAGATTTCTCTTTTTTTTTTTTTTTGACACGTTTAAATGTTTCTGATTATTAAACACTTGTTAATTCCAGACAGAAGTCACCTGATTATCTGCAAAATTCAGTACTGAAATGAGAATAGCATTTTTAAAAGCTTTTCAAACCAATCTGATAATATAAAAAAATTAATCACCTCCCTTGTTTAATCATCAACTCATTTTAATTAACTTCAGTTTTGTGCGTGTTTAGTTTAGTTTCCCCAGCTACACCCTGGCCTGAGTCCTGTAAGTCCCTTGGAATCAAGAAATCTCTTCAGTGTAAACATTAATATATGTCTATGAAGTATTCTAAAACATCTCTATAAGCAACACATCATGCTCCGATCTAAAGAAATTTAGCAGTTTAGAAACAAAATCATTCTATAAAGAGTTGCAAAGCCATGACTAAGGCTTTGGGGCTGCAGAGAACCAAAGTGAAATCATTGTCCACATATGGAGAAAACCTGGAACAGTGGCCAGAAAAGATCTAGATTATCCCCAAGACTGTTTCAAAGGTGAAACGTTTTGGAAGATGTGTGCGACACGATGCTGGCAGTATGGTGGTGTGGGATTACTTTGTTTGTTTTGCACCTGGATGACTTGAATGCTCTTGAGCAGAAATCTTGAATGTCCAGAAATCAGTTTGTGACCTGAACCTCAAATGTGCTTGAGCTTTGCACAGAGGCAAAACACACTAGTAAGTCCACCTAAAAATGAGAGGGAAAAACCAAAACCAATTTGAAGTTTCTTTTCTGAGTGGCCTAGGACGGGATCTGCAACCTTTAAATGTAAATATTCTATTAATAAAACTGAAAAATAGCTAAAAATTGCATTTGTTATATCTGTTTTTAACACTTAAGTTGTTTCATTTGTAGTCAATTTTTTAAGAGCTGTCATGGAAAGTCCAAAGACACAACTATTTCTCCAGAGATGAGACATAACTGGCCTTTGACTAGGCCTTTGATTGAGGCTTAGTTAAAGGCCAGACTGAAATTGAAATATTCTGGGATTATTTGAAACATAAATTTCTAGATAAAATCCCTCCAGTGGGGCTGAATTAATCAGATTCTCCACAGAATAGTGAGCCAGACTTCCTCCACAGCAATTAAGGAGACTGATTGCCAGTTGTTTCAAATGCTTGATTGCAGTTATTGTTGCCGAAGGGTGACTCAACCAGCTAGGTTTAGGGTGCAATTAATTTTTATTTACTTGTTTTACAAGGGCCACCAGGCTATTTTTTGTCTCTGTATTAATTTCGAATTTACTCAGGTTTTCTTTGTAAATAAAATGTTTCATAATCTCAAACATTTTACTGCTACAAAAAAGCAACAACAGAAGAAATCTAAAACTGTATAAATACCTGTTGAGATATAAAGATGCTGCTCTTGTGACTCATTTAAGATTATTGGACAATTAATTACTTTCTCCTTAAGCATGTGCTGTCATTTTATTTGCATACTGCATGTAGTACAACAGTCATGATGATGTTCGTAATGGTTTCTATGGGGATGCTCTGTTTGTTTCGGCAGGATGCTTTCTGGGGATTGGTCCAAATCTGCGAGAAGTATCTTCCTGGTTACTACAGCCCAGGCTTGGTGAGACCAATATAAGAAAACATGCACAGTATGACATCACCTGATGTTGGGTAAACAAAGGAAGTAATCTCAGCGCACATGAACAAGTTCTAACAATACTGACACCATACGGCGGGATTGCTGTGGTTGAAGCTCTCTGATGAAACTATGTGAAGTTTTGTTTTTTTGTCTCTCTCTTCATACTTTTCTTACTTTTCCGTCTCCCAGGAAGCGATCCAGTTAGATGGAGAGATCCTGTTTGCTCTGCTGCGCCGCGTCTCCCCACTAGCCTTCCGGCACCTGGAGAAACATAAGATCGACCCCATCCTCTACATGACTGAGTGGTTTATGTGTGCCTTCTCCAGAACCCTGCCCTGGGCTTCAGTGCTGCGTGTCTGGGACATGTTCCTCTGTGACGGTAAGAAGCGCCTCTGTGTGCCTTTGCTCTGGAACTAAGCATCCTAGTTGAATCCTCCCCCCCTTTTCTCTCTCTCTCTCTTAGGAGTCAAAATCATTTTCCGGGTGGGTTTGGTGCTGCTTAAGTGCACACTAGGGACTCGTGAGAAGCTGAAGACCTGCCAGGGTCTGTACGAAACCATGGAGCTCCTCCGGGCCATCGACCCTCGCTACATGCAGGAGGGATTCCTGGTCCGAGAGGTAAGAGCAGAAGACACGGAAGTTCCTCCACCGTGTAAAATCACGAGAGACGATTTTATAACTAGTGGTGGCAGATGAGATTTGTGATTTTATATTTTACATTGCTTTCTGAAGTGGTGGTTTCTCTGAACTAAATGCTGAGTCGTAACTTGCTGTTGATGTCAAACTTGAAGGGGATGTCTTCGAATGGAATTGGCATGTCCACCAGTATTTCATTTAACCCAGTTAATCGTTTATTATGAATAAAATGCTGACATGCAAACAATATTTCATGACCATATTGAACCAGTTCAGATCCTTTTCTGAGGCCGTGAACAATTAAATTAGGGAATTAGATTTCATCTAGACATATAAAAATCTTAATTATGGACTCAAAAAATCCTATTTTTTTGAGTCCGGTTCAACATCTGTTGAACCGCTCTGTTTTAAAGCTTAAAGGAATTCCCAATCAGCCGACATGTTGGAACGGCTTTTACACAAATGCTTTAGGGTGCCGTATTGCAGCACATCTAATTTAAAGAAACAGATCTGAGATGTTAACTACACAGCGATCATGACGATTAAAACAAAACCTCTATCTGGTCCCAGCACTTGAAAGTTAGCCTCCCAATGTAATATACTTGAAATGTCAAGATACGACACATGGAGGTAGGGGTGGACGATCTGACTGAAAAACGCTTCACGGTGTATGCGCTTCATATCGGTTAATATTTCTAATTATTGATTGGTTTTTTGTTTTAAATATTTGAAAGACTGGCAAACTGGTGGCATGTTTTAGCCATGCCAGTGTTTTTATTTTTAAGCAGTTATGGGACACGGTGGCAAAACCTGAAACTGTTGCTGCGCAAGTTACTCAACAAGTTGTTGCTAGGTAACCAAAGAGAGAGTGAGTGACCTGATGCCACCAATGCTGCTTAGCTGGCTGCGGCTAAAGCCTTTGCCTCTGCCTACATCACCCATAATGCTGTGCGGTTCTGGATAGGAGTTCAGTGAAATTATTGAATATTAGTATTATATATTGATATTGATCACGTGTCTATTGCGATATATATTGTTATTGATGTATTTTTGTTTTGGTTTTTTTTTCCTCCCTATTCGGAGGAAAAAATACTGAATCAGAAAATCCTACATCTGTGTTTTAGTGTGTTTGCTTTTCTAAAATGGGAAAGAACTCGTTTTCTGCATTGATCTTTACTTTTGATCGCCATGGTAACATCTTTATATCTATCTTACGACACGTTGCAAAAATATTCATTTGTGTAAAAACTTCACAAGTAATGCATTTTACACTGTGTTCCAAATTATTATTCAAGTGATATTTTGTCAGATTTTCTTAAATGGTCAATGCAAATGATTGTCATTATAATTTTCAAGCCATGAACTATGTGGCCTTCTTAATAATGTGGAACATCCTTCTTAAGTAGATTTCCTTTAATTGAGCTCACCAGACAAACTGATCAACCTAACTCTCTGAAATTAATTATAGTGATTCAAAGAGCCCTGACACACAATACCATCTACAAATTTTTTAGCACAACAAAAAATAAAATCTTTATGACACTTAAATCCAATTTGCATAATAATTTGGAACACGGTGTATTATGATTTCATATGAAAGGACCTACATAAAGTATGGTGCAACTCTGAAGTGAAAGGAAAATGTTGCAGTGTCTAGAGCAGGGGTGGGCACTCCTGGTCCTCGAGGGCCGGTGTCCTGCAACTTTTAGATGTATCTCTACTTCAACACACCTGAGTCAAATAATGAGGTCATTAGCAGGACTCTGGAGAACCTGACTGCACTTGGGAGGTGATTCAGCCACTGGATTCAGGTGTGTTGGACCAGGGAGACATCTAAGAGTTGCAGGACACCGGCCCTCGAGGACCAGGAGTGCCCACCCCTGGTCTAGAGCCTAACATTTGTCTGCAAGGCATTGATCATTTGGTTTCTTCCATCGGCCCAGTCTTACTAACAGCGGTTTCCCAATGTGGGCATGAAGTTGGAAAGAACAAAAGGATGTCACGGATTTAGAGAAGAGTAGAATCTGAGAGTCAATTAACTTGACAAGAACCAGACCTATTGAGCAGAGTGCCACATGGGCAGTGTCTGCTCACGTACAAAGCTGTGTAAGAGCCTCTGTCTCCTCTAACAATAACGTCTCTCATGTACAGGGCTGTCTCCACTGTGGGTGACTGAGTATCCACAGCAGCTCGCTCTCCTTTGACATTTACTGACAAAGGAGAAGTTCACAATTCTAGCATGAACAGTCTAACACGGATGGGATTTATTTTCCAATGTGGGCTCCTCTGACTTTTCTTGCCCCACACTTTCCTAATGACGTCTGATTTGTTTTGTTTTTTTTCTCCCCCGATCTTTTCAGATTCTGGAAGTGCCCGTGACGGCGCGGGACATAGACAAAGAGCATCACACCCAGGTCAAACGCTGGAAGAAGAACCGCGGTGAGCTGAACTTCAAGCCCGCCCCGAGGATGCACGGCGCCCGCATCATCTTGCAGGCCGAGCCGCCCAGGCGCCAGGACCTGCAGCAGAACCCCACCATCGTGCTGGAGGTTCCCGAGCCTCCCCAGAAGCTGAACAAGGGCAAAGAGGGGCGGAAAAGCAAGAAGAAAAAGAGCATGAAGAAACCGACCGCCATCGAGGAGATCCCAAACCCGTACCCTCTCCTCACAGATCCGCCTCCAATGTCTTTGAATCCTCCTCCACCATCTTTGAATCCTCCTCTACCACCATCTTTGAATCCTCTTCCACCATCCTTTGATCCGCCTTCTCCATTCTTGGATCTGCCTTCTCCATCCTTGGCCCCGCCTCCCCCATCCTCGGACCCGCCCTCTCTGCACACCACCGTAACCCTGAAGACCTCGCCAGAAACTGAAACGAACTCCAATCACCAGCAGAGCGCGCCTCCTACAGACCTTCCTGCTGCCAAAGAATCTGCTCTCCAGCAATCTACACAAAGCCTTAGCAGCTCAGAGCAGGATACATACCTGTAGCTGTAAAAGTTGCATAGATGTGTGTGTGTTTTCATATGTATGTGTGTGTATAAAGCACCAGCACCCTACAATCAAAGAGCCAGCCTCGCCGACGTCTCCCAACCGGCCAGCATCCTCGTTAATCTTAGCGCTGGACTTTTCTCTTTTTTTGTATTCATGTTAAATACACGTTTTCCTGTGTTATTATTCACATACTCTAAAAACTTAAGTGCAGTGTACAACTACTCAAATCCCGTTAGTTGACTACGTCAAGCTGCAGCTTCCACTTTAGATGCTGAATGCTCACTGCAAGTCTTAATTTTCTGTTTAAAGTTGTGAAGTTACAAAGTGTTTGCCTTTGTGGATTAACATAGAAGATGCCAAAGTTACGCAACTTCTGCTCAAGCTTAACACTAGTAATTTAACAGGTAACACGCCAGCACACCGAGGCGTTTCTGGTTTAGTCCACCAGAGGGCAGCCTCACACAACCTCAACTTGTTTTTCCACATTGCTAGGACAACTGAGCACAGTACTGAGTCACAAAATGTGCTCTCTTTTTGTATTTGCTTATCACAAACATTTTTGCTTTCAGTCGAACTGTTGTGCCGCGAATATCTCCGGAGTTCATCGTCCTCCACCAGCAGGTTTCTACGTTGTTGGACAGGAGAACACGGGACACGGGACATTCCTCTTTCTTTGACACATTCCTGCCTTCTTAAACGCTACTCACTTTGGAAGCTGTCTCTTGTAGATATGCAGATCTGTGTAATGTGGGCGTGTGTGTGTGTGTGTGCACATGGACCTCCCATCAAAACACAATCAGTGAATGACTGCAGATCACCTGTTGGTGCTGACCTTTTCTTCTTACCTTATTTGAGAATTTGTAAGAACAAAGGTCAATTTTTTTGGGGGTGCTTTTTTTAGTTTTCTACAGCTAGATCTTCCAAAGAAAAACAAAAGACTGTTCTGAGACTTAAACGTGATATTGTGCTGCGTTCACGGTCAATAGGGATTATGGGATTTCCACGTGGGAGATTTGTAGCGTTTTTCTATGTAATTACTTATACGGAAGCCTTCAGAGGTTGTGAGGCTTTTTTTTTTTGTATTTCCTCTTTCAAAACACAACAATACATGTCAGTCCAGCTCTTGTTACTTTTATCACTAAATGTAAGCACACACTTGTGGATGTGAGAGTGTATAAAAACGTCAAATATAT
>CAEFZX010010299.1:0-79324 GCA_903066825.1 Alfaro cultratus
TATATATATAAACAAGAGTTATGAGGAGAATGACTAACAAAAATTTCTTGTTGGATTTAAGACAAGAATGAGTTGTGTTTTTTCACATTCTGCTGTTATCTACTGCAATGATGGTCCAATACTAATAGATGATGGACTTTAGCTATTATAATAAAGTAATTTGTATTAAAAACTATAAAACTAGAGGCTGAGGTCTAAACTGCTTAAATTGAAGAGAACTTTGATCCTGGATGGTTTAAATGAACATGTGATAGTGGGGCTTTTTTTAAAGTGAGATTTTCTCAGTGTAGTTTTAAGTTAGCATTAAAAAAGTTGTTTTTTGTAATTGTAACATCTAGACTGATTGATCAAGACATTTGAGGTCTTAGCTGTTTTCGAAGGCTAAAGTCAAGCTTATGTTTAATGTTTCATTCTGTATTTAGGGATTCCTGATAAACGAGTATTGAAACCTTACAGCCATTAAACACCATCCATCCATTTTCTAACACCCTTGTCCCTACTGGGGTAAGGAGGGGTGCTGGTGTCTATCTCCAGCTAACGTTCCGGGCGAGAGGCTGGGTACACCCTAGTCAGTTCGCCAGTCTGTCGCAGGGCAACACAGAGACAGACAGGAAAAACAACCATGCACCCACACCTAGGGAGAATTTAGAGAGACCAATTAACCTAACAGTCATGTTTTTGGACTGTGGGAGGAAGCCGGAGTACCCGGAGAGAACCCACGGATGCACAGGGAGAACATGCAAACTCTGTGCAGAAAGACCCCGGGCCGGGAATTGAACCGAGGACGTTCTTGCTGCAAGGCAACGGGGCTACCAACTGCGCCACTGTGCAGCCCCAATAAACACCAGTGTAACCTTTTTCAGATTTGCACTTGGAAGCTAACAGGAGCTATTATGGTGGGTTTGTGAGTGATATCATAAAAGCACCAACCTACCAAAACACATTTATACCAACTAAACTTTATACATTTTGCCATGTTACGACCACAGACTTAAGTGTATTTCATTTGGATTTTATGTGACAGACCAACACAAAGTAGTGCAGGACTGTCAAATGGAAGAAAAATGGTGCATTGATTTTAAAGTGATTTTCAAAAAGCCCTAAGGCTGTTAGTCTGCTGTGTTGCTTGGGCTTCATGATGATGTTTATTCACTAGTGTGCTCTAACAAACCTCAAAGGCCTTCACTGAAAAGATTTATTTTTATTGAGATCACCAATCTATTGTTTTCCATAGCTTGGTGATTTCTGAAGGCATTTTTATGGGTATCTGAATAAAGGGGTTTGACTTTGGGACTGTTTTGCAAACCATGAATCAAGTTCCTCTCCTTTACAACTATGTTGATCTATCATATAGAATCCAAGTAAAACACATTCAAGTTTGAAGTGTAACAAAATGTGATAAAGTTCAAGGGTTGTGAATAGTTCTGCAGGTCGCTGTATTTGCATAGAACGCATTTAAAGTTGTAATATCAGCAAATAACCTACAACTGAGGCCAAAATGAGAATGTACTGAAATAAAAGAGAACAGTTTCATTAATCAGAGGGATTAAGATCCTTTTTGACATTAACCTTTAGGATCAGAGGTTATTTATCTATTGTTTATGTATTTGAGAAGAGACAGCTCATGACTGTGACATCATATGTTTTGCAAATGAGAACATATGTTAGAGTAGCAGCATCCATGTATTACATGTCTGTAGGTACTGACTGTCAGGATACATTTAATCTCTTTGCTTTGAATGTTAATGTTAGTAGACTGCCTGAAGACACACTGCGAATGGAAAAATAACCCTGATTAAAACTAGGTCCCATACTGCTATGAGATGACAGATCAGCTATAAACCATTGGCACACAGTATCCTGAACCTTTAGAGACTTCATATGAAGTCAGACAAGTCTTAAAAGCTGTCGTATTTTGTTTCATTAGAAACTTGTGTACATCCAATGTCTTTTTGGCTTCATGAACATATAAAACCTATAAGCTTAGATGGTAAAACACTGTATTAATGATAAAAAAAATAGAAAAACTTTTGTTTTACCAATTTTTTTTTTTTTTAAACCTGTGTGCTAAGAGCAGATTTATGTTTTCCTGATCATTTTAAATGAAGTTATTCCCGCTGTTGCTGATGAGCTTTCCTCTCTTCTTGAGTCTTTTCAGCAGACAGGAGGTGATGCCTAAAGCGCCACCCTTCAGAAATCGAACAAAGTTGTCTCCCACCAGCGGACCCATGGCAAACAGCCCTGGCTCCTTGTTGCACTCAAATGTGTAAGGGTTGATGTCGATGGGATTCTGCTTGCAGGAGATAGGCCTTGTCGGGTCTTGTCCCAGGTACTGGCCCTGACCTTTAAGGAAGAACAAGTTTGGGTTTGTCCCAATCAACACCAAGGCCATTGAAATCTTGAAGGCCTTTAGGGAGTTATCCCCTTGTAGCAGACACTTCATGTCAGACTGGAACGACACCACACAGTGTTCGGGGAAACTGGTGTAATCGGGGAAGAGACTGATACTAGAACCTCCAGCAATGCTCCCTGCAGAAAGCTGAGGTTTAGGGCACATCTTGGCACATACTGAAGAGGCAATGCTAACTGCCTGGGTTCTGTTAGAGCAGGACAAGGATGCCACATTGGTACAGGTCTGGGAAGACATCATGTTGTACACTTTGTGGTATTCTGGGTACAGGGTCTTGGGAAGCTGCTTAAAGATGAGGTCTGGGTCATCTATGTTCTTCCGGAAAACATGCAGCACTCTGATGTTGCTGTTAAGCGCACATAGAACTGCATCAGCGGCACTTAGACCAGCACCTACAACTAGAACTGGATCAGAGTTCACATCCAGTTTTCCCTGGCTTACAGCCAAGCCCAGGTCTGAGATGCTGTGGAACACAAAAGGTAGATCTTCACCCTCTACACCTAATCTGACTGGAGAATCAGATGCACCAGTGGCCAGGACGACATTCTCAGCAAACAGGGAGAAGGGGACATGAGTGTCGCTCTGTACTTGTCGATAACCCCTGATCTCCCAGAGTGTGCCTCCTCCTCCATTGTTTTCACACTCTTTGCCATTCTCCTCAAAGTGCCCATTCCCACTATCAACCACCCTTTGATCTTCTTGCCCATTTTCCAGACTTTCCTGCTCATGCCCTCGGCAAAGTTTCTGAACACAGGTCACGTAAGTGTTGTCAACAAAATTCTTCTGCAGACCCTTTAGCTTCACATAGTCTTTGTAGTAGGATGAGATCTCCTCTGGGGTGGCTCTGTCACTGGTTACATCTCTAAAGAAGAAGATTTGGACAGTGAGAACTTGAGTGCCCAGTGAAACTAAAGCTTGACCCATCAATGTTGTGTGAGGCTCTTTTTACCTTCGTTTCCCATTGGTCAAGTCTCTGTAGTTGACTCCAGGAAGCTCCATCCAGATGCCAAGACTAACAGTCAACATGGAACCTTCCATTGCCTAAGGAGAGGCAACCAACAGTGTGGTCAAAGCAAAATACTCTGTTGACACAAAACCCAGATACGTTAGAAGGCTTTTGTAGAATAAACATACATGCCAGGCACCCCCAGGTGTTCCCTTTCCCAAAACAAGATGTGGAATTTGTTGATGCTTGTCTCTCCTCCACTTGAGAACTGGTGGGAACTCATAGCCAAAGTCAGCATTGGGGTGTAGAAGTGTATCAAATAGCACAGCCACGGGATTCCTTGATCGTCCCTCGAGACCTTCGCTCAAGTATTTCATATCCTGGAAAAAGCACAGAGTCTTTTGACACATCTGAGTTTCATGTATGAAACACCTTGTGTGTAAACATGATTTTTTTCTATACCTGTTCTGTGATAGGGAGGTGCTTGGCCTCCTGCAGCTTCCTGTACAGAATCGGGTTTGGGTGAACAGTTGCGGTGTCCAGGTAGGGCTTGTATCCACTTAACAAGTAGGACAGACAAATACCTGATGGGCCATTCCCTGCAAATAAATAGCTGGAAAATGTGAGTATGCTGATACAATTAAGACCAAAAGATGAAGAACAAGGTTGACCTGATTAAGGTAAGCAATAATTTACCTATAATGACCACGGGGAGGGTAGGTGGGTGCTCTTGAGACAATGTGTTCTCTTCCAGAAGAGGCATGGCTGCAGCCTGGGCCAGAGCCGGCACTGAGAGAAAACAGAAGAAAGATATGAAAAAGGTTCCAGATATTTCTGGACAGATCCATTAAACATTCAACTAAAGGCACAGTCTCATCTGTGCTTTGTCTCTCAACTGGGTCTGATTATTTCAACAGGTTTGAACCGGCTTGCTGTTTTTGTCTAACAATGTTGTTGTTATCTTAGATCCTGTCCCCATCCACCATCACCAGCTGACTCAGAGACATACACACCGAGGGAGAGAAAAAAAACCTTTATTCATCCGTGGCATTATGCTTCCACACACATCAGTGACCCACCCCGTCTGTCTGGGACTTTAGACACGTGGAAACAACCCCACCAAAACACAACGTGCCCCCTGATTTTCTCCCTGGTGTTCATTGACATCCATACACACCCCCTGTCTCTTCAGTCATGGCCCGTGGCGAGGCTAGCCTCTGTTAACCCTGTTACTGCTCCCCAAACAAAAGGGAGTTCTCGTGGGATTAATGTGGGCCTGGGTCCGTTGTGAGCATGCGCGGTATGAGTTTGTGTGTTACGAGACAGTGCCATTGTGTGCCCGACGGGCAGCAAATCCCCCCTGATCACTTGTCCGACTGGGCCCTAATCCCACTCGGGCTGTTTATGTCTTTGCTGGGTGAGAATGTGGGCCTGGCATGCTGACAGACTGAACCAGTGAAAGATAATCCCGCCAAAAATGTACCCACCACCGCAAACAAACACTGCCCTCCTGCTCCACTTTCACACCAACCAAAACACCACCTGTAATGTCTCACAACCTGAAAACTCAGGTCTACATGCAGCTGATAGTTCACCTCTCTCTCTCCTTCCTCTTGTCTGATCTATCTGTACACCAACCAGCTGCTTGCGACCATTTATAATAGTTATGAAAGATTTCTGGGGTTTGGTAGTGGAATTGTTTATTATTTGGGACATTGCAGCTCAACAGCATGCTGTTTTTAAATTTTTTTGGTCGGTTACATTTTTCATGAATAAATGCTAACATCAGGCAAACATAATCAGAGTAAACATAAAATACAGCTTTCAAAAGATGATTTAATTTTTTAGGTTAACAAACATCCAAACCAACCTAGCTCTATGTGAAAAGATAATGAATTAACTGCATCTACAACCAAACCTGGTTACTACCAGACCAGTAGAATCAAGAAGTCACTTAATAAAGAAGCCAAAACAACATTTAAAGCACTAAGATTCACTTGCCTCAGTTAAGGTTTACTATTCATGATTCAGTAATAAGGCTGGTCATAATATTGGCAAACAACATTTTAATAATTTCCAAAGACTTTAGGGAATTATGTGAATGAGACCAAGTGGAGCATTTTATAAGGTATGGATGCCATTACACCAAGGGTATAACTTTGTGTTGCAAGTTGGTGGGACGGGGGCTGGGGGGAACAAAGAGGGGCTCTGATGTACCCACAGTTACTGGATGACCTTTTATTTTTTAGTGCTAAGAATAAAGCCAAAACTTACATGTTATGCCTATGCATTACACAGAATTTCAAAGAAAATAAAAATACCAACAGAAAAACATGGTGGTGGAAGTGTGATGGTGTGGGGCTGCTTTACTGCTTCGGGACCTGGATGACTTTCTGTAATTGATTAAGCCATTACTTTTGCTCTCCAGGATAAAATGCTAGAGAAGAATCTCTGGCCAGAATCTCTGGTCATAAACTCACTTTTGGGTTATGCATCAGTGCAAAGCGCTAAAGCACACTATTAAGTCCTCCTCTGAATGGCTAAAAACAGACAAAATGAAGGCTTTGAAATGGCCTTGTCAAAGTCTCAGTTTGAATTAAGTTAAGATTCTGTGGTGTAAACTTAAATTGGATGCTGGGAAGTCCTCACATCTGACTGAAGTAAAGCACTTCTGCAACGAAGAGTAGATCAGATTTCCTTCACTGCAATAGTTGTCAGTAACTCTTGATTGCAGCTGTTGCTGCCAAGGGTGTTGTTTGGTTTGTGCACAATTACTTTTTAAACACCAGGTTGGTTAGACTAGCATTTTTCTCTAAAGAAATAAAACCATTATTTGAAAATGGCTTTTTGTAATCACTCTAAACAACTTCATCAGACATAAACATTTGCACGATAATCTGAAACATTTAGATATTTGTTAGAAATAAACCAAACCAGAGGAAATGTGTAAAAAAAATGGAACCAAGAAGCTGATCAGTTTGTACTTGCAGTGTTGAAGATATCAGATGCATAGTGATCTCACTGGCAGCTTGAATTAAATCAGGTATACAGGCAGATATATGTAGCTTTTTTGGACAGACTACAGTCCTTCTGCTTTATCTTTCTGAGTCTGAGTAGTAGCAGGTGTTGCATCAAATACTTTTGTCTGAAATAAGCCGGAAATGATGCAACAGCTGATTTCCATGCATCATGTGCATGTGTTTCTAAATGTTGCATCACAAAAAGACACTTTAGAAATGTTAGCAGCAAATCTGTCTATTGTCATTGAAACATATTGCCTGCATGCATTTTTTGTAAAAAAAAAAAAAGAAAAAAAAAAGAAAAAAAAAATACACTTATTAGGCAAGAATTACTTAAAAGTGCATGTGACAAAAACAAAAAATGAAAAAGGCTGATTCGTGCTTAAGAGCATCACACAATGAGATGAAAAATACATGAATTTTAGCCTATTTTGCTTTTTATGCTGTTGTTCCTCATCTGACTATCACTTTGGAGTAGTTTTCCAGAAAACTAAGCTAGTGAAATAAAACGTCCTATGCTTTGAGTATACATAAAAACAATCAGAGCAATTAGATAATGTGTTTTGGTCAAACCAACTATTTAGTTATGAAATAAAATGTCTCATATTTTTATAGATTAAATTTCTACTATTAGGCCCTTAAAATGCCTCATCTGAGCTTGTGGATGAGTAACAAAATCCGACTGAAGTCCAAACCAGGAACGGAGCGTTTGAATGTGGATGTTGCTGCATCACACCCGACAGGATGAAGTGAGGGATGCAGCAGATCGTCCACAGCATCCCCACTAAAACAGGCTCAAACCTCCTGCTGCTCCTCCAGACTCTGTGCAGCTTCAGGTCCAATAAGGAGCACATGCTGCGGCCGCCACGTTCCCATCATCATTGCATAATTTAGGTCAAGCTCACATCCATCCGCCACTCTCTGCCCGGAACCAGGAGCTCTTACCGTGCTGAGATTTATCAATCTGTCCCCACTCAGTCGCGTCCAGTTATCACGACCCACGGCAGCCC
The DNA here is from genome assembly GCA_903066825.1 of Alfaro cultratus. NCBI lineage: Eukaryota > Metazoa > Chordata > Actinopteri > Cyprinodontiformes > Poeciliidae > Alfaro > Alfaro cultratus. The sequence goes on from CAEFZX010010299.1 coordinate 7,387, forward strand.
TTTCCAACCGTATAAATAGACACAGACCGGTGGGAGGATCTATTGCTGTCTGGGGTCTCTTGAATGAGATAATGAGCCAAACCTCTCTCTCGTCATCATACATGCACGCCGTAACACGCTCACCTCGGTGCGGTTAAATCCGACCAGACCCGGCCTGATCGGCCCGAAAGTTTGAGCTGGATGTTAAACCTCCTCTGAGTCCTGACAGCGGAGTGTTAAAGAGACCAACCGGGTGACGCGTCTGCTCCTCCACAGCCACATGCGCATCTCGGTGTGCGCGGCGTGAGCGCGTTCACGGAACGAGATCAGAGCATCTCAGCATCTTCACAGCGCCACCGACACTGCTGCTCACCGCGCAGCCTTTACTTACTAAACACTCTAAAGTGTACAGTGTTGCAAAAGTAATCACTTCCCTTGAGCATTTTCACATTATGTTACGGAACAACAACCACCAACCACGATGTTGCGTTGGGATTTTTTCATGCATCAACACAAAGACACTCATAGCTGTGAATGGGATTTTTTTTTTAAAATCAGGCTACAGATATATGTAAATCTGAAATGGGTTGTTCTAATACCTCTGCACAGTGGAGCAGCACTGTTGTCTTGCAGCAAAAGGTCATGGGTTTGCATGTTCTCAGTGTGCATGCATTGATTCTCTCCCACATTTCAAAAAAGATGATTGTAATTAGTCTCTAAATCTTCCTAAAGTGTGAGTAAATGTTTGTACATCCTGTTTGTCTCGACCTGTGTACCATGTCTTTTGCCCTTTGGAAGTAGCATCCAGCACCTTCTCTTTCCCAATTACCTCCCCAGTTACATAAATGGATGGACCCCCAAAATATAGTGCAACAAACTAGAATAGAATAATATTTTTGTCTTCAAATTGACATTTGTCTTGGATAAATTGCTACACAGTAAAAGAACATTTAAACAACACACATGGATAAAACATACTCAAAACAATCAACGCAACAAGAAGGTTAAAAATAAGGTTTCCTCTTTAAAACTGTTTTACGGTCTCTATGGTCTTTCAAATCGATTATTTTCATATGGGCAAGCTTGGTCCTATGTTGAAGAGTTGTTGCCAAACCAGGTTGTGATCCCACAGCTTATCATATTAAAAAAGTAAAAAAAAAGAGGTAAAAAAAACCCCAAAACAAAAGTAGAGGTAAAAAGCAAGCAGTATGTTAACGTCATCCCCAAAAAGTGCCAGTCATCTTTGAAAGTATAGTCTCTGCTGCAGCTGTAAACACAGAAAGTGGGCTTTCCAACACAGCACATTGTCCATCTGCATCCCTATGTATTTATAGAGTGATGCTTTTTAAATAGCAGTTTCCTTTGTCATGACAGGCTCGTGGTCTGACACATTCCTCTGGTCAGAATCAGAAAGCCTTTATTGTCATTGTACAGAAGCCCAACGAGAATACATTTCAGTACATCCCATCCGAAGAAGACAAAGATAATTTTTGTGTCTTTCTGGTGTTTAGCAGAAGATAATTAACTAAAAGCTTAAAAGGAATCATATCAAGCCCAGTGTGCTGCCATATTTTTCCTCACAGCAGCTGTGATGGTGGCAGCATCATTCTGTGGGGATATTTCTCTTCATCAGGAATTGAGTAAAATGTTTGAGTTATACGAACATTGTGTTAAATACAGGAAAATCCTGAAAAATAATCTTTAGCAGAATGCTAAATTGTTGAAACTGTTCACCTTTGTGGTGAAGATTTGTGGTGAAGATTGTGGTGAAGATTATTCACCAATAAGTTCACCTTTCATCAAGATGACTAAACATACAGCCATAGCTACAGATTTAGTGATATGCTATAGCATGATCAAGCCAATTAAAACTATGAATAAGAATCTGTGGCAAAACTTGAAAATTGCAGTTTAGTTGAACAAATCAGAACAATTTCGTTCAAAGTTGTACATGTATTTGGCTGAATCACAAACAGAATGTATTTTAAATGTATATTAAGTATTTTGATATTGTTTACTTGCCAATATGATCTAAGAATATTTACAATAATAATCACCTTTGAAACATTTAATGTTCTTTGTTTATGTCACATGATGGACTGCTGGTATTTCAGAATGATTTTTTTGATATTACAAGGTTAATCCTAAATCTACTGCACACATCTTTTACCTTCCACTTTTAAGCATTCTTAATTAAATTTTTTTTGTTTGGTTGGTTGTTTTTATTACTAATTTTGTTCTATCAGACTCTAGTGCTGCTTGAACCAGCATATCCCCAAATTACCTTGCGATTTCATAAAATACTTGTTTGCCTTATAAAGTCATAAAACGTGTATTTGCCTGCCGTATACTGGCACAAACCAGAGAAGCATAATATTTATTTAGAATGTATATTTTTTCCCAATAACCCCGCATCATTGTGATGACTGTTTCATAACGGGCTAATTACGACCATGGCTCCAGAAATATTAAACAGATCCGTTTCAGAGCTGCGACCTCAGGCAGATAAACAATACGCATGAAGGTTGGTAAAACTACAGCGCCAATGTTTCATTATCAAATGGCTCCTGTATATAATCTGAATAATTAAAAAAATGTCTTGTTTTCTCTATACTAGAGGCGCCTGTATCCCCAGCAGCAAATGGAAAGCCAGTTCTACCACAAAGTCCCGCCTCTTCACCACTTCATCCAATCAGCAGGGAGTATTTTTATCACTTCCGGTTGTTTTCAATACACCAAAAACACATGTCTGCTAATAGCTAGCGGTGGCGATAAACGAGAAAAGCAGACATAAAAGTCTCTGAGAATGGTCCACATCAGTAGAATTTGTTTCCGCAAGGTAAATAAATACGTCAACCTGTTTGTTATCAACACGACTTATCGGTGCGGTTTTGAACTATTTCACATTAGCGGTCAAGCTAGCAGTCAGCGCAAAAATGGTGATATTGCAGCATTAAAGCAAAAATATATCACAGTTTCTGATGTTTGATTACATTTTGCTAAATTTATTGTATTTGTTATGAAGGGGGAAAAAAGTCACTCAAAGGATAAAATCTTTTGTAATTTAGGATTATCCAGTTCTTGCGGTTAAATTGGCATTTTTATTTTCTTTGGGCTACAAAATGTAAAACATGCAAAATGAAAGTATACAGCATCAAAGCAGCCAATTATCAAATATTAATGTGTAGTAATCACCTTTACAGTGCCTTTCTTTTTAATGAATAAGGCACAGCTCTTGAACATTTTCATACTATTGACTTGGCTTGGATTTTATGTCATTGAACATTTTTCTATGTGCTGCTTTGTGTATTAAGTCATATCAAAGCAAAAATATATTGGAATTTATATAATTACAACTAAGTCATACAATAAGCTGAGGAAAAAGGAGAATCTGCCAGTTTTAATTGTACAATGAGATTAACATCAAGAACTAGAGCACATCTTATATCTCTTTTCTTTTGTTTCTTTTTTACAATTTAGATTATAAAATGTAAAGTAATATATAGTAGTATTTTCTTTAAAAAGTTCTTTAGTTCAAGATCCAAAAGTGGATTTACAATCATTTTAGGTAATGTAGGTGTAAAGCCATGTGTAAATGTGTTACACTACCTAAAAGCACTGAGCTTACCATCAAATCTGTCTTGTGTTTTTAACGTTTCTATTCAGTATGGAAACTTCGTGGACAACCTCCGCCTGTACGTACGTGGAGGCACCGGCGGGATGGCTCTGCCTCGCCTTGGAGGACATGGAGGAAACGGAGGAAACGTTTGGGTGGTGGCGACAAAGAACATGACTTTAAAGAAGATCAAGGACAAATACCCGTTAAAACGGTTCGTAGGGGGATCAGGAGTCAACAGCAGGTCGGTGTCTGCAAACACAACCTTGTTTTAAAATTCAATTCTTACTTACATATATGCGTTCCATCTATCAGACATCACTGAACGCTTTTGTTGGTATTTGATTTTCTTATGTCAGTGTTCGAGCTCTGAAGGGAGACAAAGGGAAGGATGAGGAAATCCTAGCACCCATTGGTATCACTGTCACCTCTGATGACGGCATAATACTTGGTATGTGAGAAGTTCGTTTTATGTCAATAATTTAATTTAATGTAAAAGGTTTTTTGGGGAAAACTTTTTTTTCTCATCAATTCTTTCACAAGGCGAACTGAATGCTGAGGGCGACCGGGTGCTGGTGGCTAAAGGAGGATCTGGAGGGACACCCTACTCTTCCTTCGAGCCCAAGAAAGGCAAGGTCAAACACATACATCTGGACCTGAAGCTCATCGCTGACCTGGGCCTCGTAGGGTGAGAGTAGAAACTCATTAGCAAGTATACATTACCTTACAAAAGGGTTCACATCTCTTGAACTTTTTTGTTAAATTGCAATGTATTCGCAGTAAAAAGTCTGGTGTGATTATGCCTTAGCATAATGTTCTGTGCATGCTGCAGATGTATGGAGCAAAATTCATGACAATTCCTCTGTTATCCGCTTGTTAGAGGCTGCAAAAGACTTGATGTGGCAGCAGTGGTTCACCTTTCATCGGGACAGCTTCCACTTTACAATTATGACCTAGTTCTTGTTTGGTCTATTGCTTAAGATCCCAGTGGAATAAATCATATAAAATACAAATTTGTTGTAGCTTGACTTAAAAAATATTGAAACAAAACAGATTTTGATGCTGGATTATCCAGCTGACTATGTTTTGCTAAATTCTCATCAGGTTCCCAAATGCAGGAAAGTCATCTCTCCTCACAGCCTTGTCTAACGCCACACCTCAGATTGCCAACTATGCTTGTAAGAATAAAACAGTTTCAAGCTCAGTACATCTCACATATTTTTCTTTTATTTCTAAAGTTCTTTATTATCTTACAGTCACAACTTTGAGGCCTGAGATCGGCAAGGTTATCTATCCAGATTACAAGCAAGTATGTGAATGCTTACTAGCACCTAATGTGTGTTTTAAAGTTTCCTTAATTATTTGTTTTCATTTTGGCAGATCTCAATTGCGGATCTACCGGGACTCATCGAGGGGGCTCACCTGAACCGAGGCATGGGCCACAAGTTCCTGAAACACGTAGAGAGGACCAAGCACTTGCTGTTTGTTGTATGTAGAAGCAGAAATAATGTTCCACATATGTAAATATATCAGAATGTGGTCAGTGTAAGTAGCTGAAGTCAGCCAGGGTTTACAGTAAGATGCTCTGTGTTCTTGCAGGTGGATGTTGGTGGTTTCCAGCTGGCCAGTAAAACACCCTTTAGATCTGCCTTTGAAGCAGTGCAGCTTCTCACCAAGGTGAGTCTGATGCTGCAAGGCGTTTTATTTTTATTATAAAATCCTACTCTTACTGCTGCCAGGTCCAAAATGTTGATCAGGGTTCATCCACTGTGTGAAGATTGTGAAATTGATTTTTTTCCAGATCTGGATGAATATTTAGCAGTATTTGTTTCCAAACTTTTTTCCCCTATTGCATCCTCTAATAGCTGTGTCCTTCACATCCGTGTTCCTTCCTTCCTTCCTGCTTTCCTGCCTTTCTGTCTTCCTTCCTTCCTTCCTGTCTGCCTTCCTGCCTGGCTTCCTGCCTGCTTTAGCTGGTTTATATCTCTGACATCTGTAGAAATACCTGCCATAAATCTGTTAGAACCTTGAGTGTAACTTTTTGTATGAACTACTGACATCTAAAACGTAATTTTGCCTCCTTCTGTGTCTCCATCACCTCTCGCTGAAGGAACTGGAGTTGTACAAGGAGGAGCTCGTGTCAAAACCTGCATTACTGGTTGTAAATAAAATGGACTTGCCTAAAGCTGAGGACATGCTGGAAGAACTCAAGGAGCAACTTCAAAACCCAGAGGGTAAGTTAGTGTGTTAGAGTGTTGACCACTGTTAGATGTTAAATGTTAATCGAAATACCGCAGTACAATTACCCATAATTCCCTCAACAGTTAAATATGTTTTTGGTGGAGCAGGTTTCAGGACGTAGTGACATCTAGTGGAAATCTTACATTTCAGTATTTTAAATATGGAAGCCTCTGAAAAACAAACTGTCTTTTGTCTTTTGTACGATTGTGACTAGAATATTTGCATATATGTACACCATGTTCCAAATTATTATGCAAATTGGATTACAGTGTCATAAAGATTTAATTTTTTGTTGTGCTATTAAATTTATAGATGGTATTGTGTGTCAGGGCTCTTTGAATCACTATAATTAATTTCAGAGAGCTGGGTTGATTAGTTTGTCTGGTGAACTCAATTAAAGGAAATCTGCTTAAGAAGGATGTTCCACATTATTAAGGAGGCCACAGGTTTCAAGCAATATGGGAAAGAGAAAGGATCTCTCTGCTGATGAAAATCATCAGATAGTGTAGCGCCGTATGACAAGGTATGAAAACATTAGATATTTAACGAAAACTGAAGCGTTATCGTACTGTGAAGAGATTTGTGACTGATTCAGAACAAAGATGGGTTTGTGCAGATAAAGGCAAAATGAGGACGGTTTCTGTTAGACAAATTCATCGGATTAAGAGAAGCAAAGCAGTAAACAGTTATTTGAAGCTGCTGGTGCCTCTGGAACCTCAAGGTGGAGGATCCTCCAGAGGCTTGCGGGGCATGAACCTACTATTCGGCCCCTAACCAGAGCTCACAAGCAGAAACGGTCGCAGTGGGCCCAGCTGTACACTGATTTGTTCACTGATGACTGCTGTGCAATCCTGGATGGTCCAGATGGACGCAGTAGTGGATTGGTGGTGGATGGCCACCACATCCCAACACGGCTGTGACGTCAGCAAGGAGGTGGTGGAGTCATTTCTTGGGCCAAAATCATGGGGAGAGAGAGAGAGAGCTGGTCGGCCCCTTCAGAAAATTATACTGACCATCATTTGCATTGACCATTTAAGAAAATCTGAGGAAAATATCACTTGCATAATAATTTGGAACACGGTGTGTTAGACTGTTTATATTATAGCTTGTATTAAAAATTTGATATGAACCAGATTGTTAGACCTTTAAATTTGCCTTTTGTTATTCTCTGCCATCCACAGAGTTCACCAATTTGCTGCCAAATGATATGATCCCAAAGAACTTCATAACATTCAGACATGTGGTTCCTATTTCCGCCCTCACTGGGTTTGGTGTCGACCATCTGAAGAGTTGCATTCGACTCTCGCTGGATGAGTACGACGCCATGGAAACGAGCGCCAATCATCAGGAAAAGCTGCAAGCACTTAGGCAACAATCTCATGAATGTTTTAGAAACGAGGACAAAATCTCGCTGTGAAGTGGCGTCGGCAGGACTCAGTGAACGATGTCTGGAGTTCTGTCAGCTGAAACAAAGCGAGGTGGAAAGATCTCTCTTTGGAGAAACGCAGGAGCGAGAAAAACTGCTCAGCATCTTCGATGGAGGAAATGTTGCTTACATGTCTGAAATATTGGCCTGCTCCTTTTGACTTTCCACATAGGATAAGGAACATCTTTTCTGCTTCATCCAGACGTTCACAAAGATTAAGATCATGTTCATTATTGTGTGAACTTTAAAGCTGCTTTGATAACATCTCAACATGCAGCATCCAAAGTGCGAAAATGTAGAGTTAAAATAAATGTTTAAGTTTGGTCGAGTTTGATTGATTCTAAAAAACTGAGAATTGTGTTTGAATGAAAGTTTTATTTTATATTAAATATATTACAATACTTAATGATTAAGAGAAAAAAATAAGTGGGCTGATTTTTGCATCAATAGTCTGTACAGCACACAAGTAAAAATAAAGATAATAAAAAAAAGAACAACTGCAGTGTTCCTGGAGTTGAGGGCCTACGAGTCTGGCCGAACTGGAGCCCACCGAAGTAGTCGGTCTGCTCAAGTACGCAAATACATTCAAAGTTTCCGGCCAGAAACGGAGTCCACAGCTCATCTGGAGGCTGGACACTGTCCTGTTTGGACTGGTCAGTCCAGCTGTTTGTGCAGGCTGAATCCAGACAGGTTTTGACGGAGGCATTCCTCGCAGGCTGCGCTCCGAGGGTTGTGCAGTGCAAAGTCCAGGACACCAGAACAAATGTCTTCATCGAACACAGTATTATTGTGTTAAAACGTTACTCAGCAGCTCTAGAAATGATGCTCGCCTCAGGAAAAATGAGAGGAGCAGAACTCTAGAGCAAAGAAAGAAAAAATACAATAAAGCACTTATTACCAGTCGAATGGTTGCTGTACATAGTACCAAGGTTCCTACACAGTCTTGGAAAAGTTTGGAATTTAAATGTATTATTTTCCTTATCTGGATAAGTTAGGAAAAAATAAAACGGTATAGAAAGGTTTGAGTTCACAGCTATATTCGTTGGTTGATCCGTGAAAAATAAAAATTTTAACTTCCTGAAAAATAAGTTCCATTTTTACAATGTCTTAATTTTTGTTTTATCCCAGATTTGCCAAATCACAACTCAAGTTTTGAATTTGAGTTACTGACAGAGAAATGATGCATGAAAACATTCATTTAGAAATCAAAAAGGCCATTTCCCAGTGCTGTTTTAGCCAGTAAATCCACCTCAGTCAGGATTTTAAACAACTTGTGGTTCTTACACTTTGTTTATTTTATGCATTTCCCTTTACATATCTATTCTGTTTTGTGCCTCACCTTTTAGATAACATTTAATAGCGACAAAGATAATTTGAGTAAATGCAAAAGGTTTTGAACTGATGGTTTTATTTATTAAGGGAGGAAAACTATCCAAACCAACCTGGACCTGTGTGAAATTACATCTCCTCCACAGTAACATAAAAGATTGATTGGCAATTATCAGAAAATATTTTGAAGTCAGTTGTTGCTGCCAATTGTAGCACAACCAGTTATTAGGTTCAGGGGATAATTACTTTTTCAAATAGAGCCAGGTTGGGTTGGAAAGATTTTTTTTTAATAAATATAATTTTTCTTGAAAACTGCACTTTTTTATTTATTCAAATTATCGTTCTCTGAATTTAAACATTCTAAACATTTTTGAGGGACACAAAAAGTTAAAACCGAAGAAATCTGTAAGGGGGTGCAAGCACTTTTTCATGGAAATGTAGGTGAATGTTTTAAACTCAGATATCCTGAATGGTAAAAAAAAAAAAAAAAACTCTAGAAACTTGAGTCTGAGAGATTATGAGATCTTGAAATTTTGTAGGAACCCTGTGATGCTGACAAAATGGTGAATATTGAAAAGATACTTAAAAACAAGACGTTTGAAGCAATATTAGTTCAGTATCGTGAAGATGGCTTTACCTATACAGATCAAATGCATACATGAACTACAAATGTAAAAGAGGAACAGAAACACTCGTAAAATGACAAACTCAGAGCTTTAAGACGACGGCTTCTACACAAGGTAGAGCAACGAGTCGCAACTGTACGAAGAACTTGCTGTTAGGAAGCAGGCACCAAGACATCCACCTTAAATAGCTGCACAGGTGCGACAGAAACACGACTTGACTCTGTGAAGTTCCACTGCTGAGCGGCAGAGGGACACAAACCGCATTAAGACAAATGGAGCAGGGCTCAAGACTTTCAGTGACATGCTCGTTTTCCTCGTTATGGTCTCACAATTAGCCAACTGGAGATATAACTTAAGGTTCGATATAGAATGGCCATGCCATTGGTCTTCACAAGCTCAAACAGCAAGCACTGTACAGCATAGTTAATCATTTACAAAGGCTCGAACAACTCGAACCCTCACAGCTAAATCCAAAAATGCACATTTAAAAAATGTACAGATCCAGGTCGAGTTCAGCCGGCCTCATTCGTCTCTACGGCTCACATTCAAGTGAGGTGAAGTGAGGGACTTTTCTGTGAAAAAAGGGGGGCAGCACACTGGTCTCAAACATTCCCACGTACAATCAGGGAGCACATTTCCAAAAACAACATAAGTGATAAGTGGCACATCTATAAACTACAGCAAACACATCCGAGTCCATTAAACTCAATGGGAAATGGAACGGAGAACTATCTTATTTATGCTAAAATAATACTCGTCCGGAGAGGTCTGAGCTCCAAATGTGTCACAATCATCTGCAAGTTTATCACAGAGATTATTAGAAAATAATGCAAACATGATGTAAAAAGACACATTCTGCTGTTGATGGATAAAGCAAGGAAGATCCACCGAAAAGACAAAAAAATAAATCAAAATCAAAAATAGAAACCCTGACAGGACAGTGCAGGGTCTTCATATTTATCTACAGACATCGCCTCTGTCTACAGCTAAAACAATGAGCTGAGTATTCTCTATGCTTTTGTCTTTCAAAATAAAAGCACAAGCATACTCTGTGTGTACGTTACTGTACATATTTACACACACATCAGCAAATTTTTGGGGAACGGGAATAATAGGAGGGCAGGATCGGTTCAAGAAGTGAAATATATCTGGTGACACATGGGTTAGTTTTAATGCAGATGCATGCTTTCCCTTCAAATCAGACTGCTGCTCTTCTTTATGCCGGGAAGATGTAGCTGATAATCAGGGCTTCTCTCATGCTCACAATGCTGGACTTTCAATTCAAACAACATCCTGCAGACTCAAGAGAGATGCGGTGGCTTCTTTCTGACTCCTCCGCTTCCTTCAGAGAGGAGCTCCAGCGCCTTAGGGTGGGTGACGGTGTGTCTGAAGAGACTGTGACAAGAGCTGATCTATGAAAGGTGTGTGTGGTTAGAGGGGGGGTCCAGTCCGATTTTTGAGGCTTCAGCAAAAACGAACAGCTCGGTCTGAGCTCCAGGAGGCTCGATTCTCTGCGTCTTCTTGCAGAGTCCGCCCCGAACATATTTGTTCACCCTAACAGATGTCTGTCTACATCCTTTCTATTCCGGTCACTCTGTCTCTTTCTCTCTCTTTAGGAGCTTTAGAGTCAATTTTATATGCTTTTTTTTGGTGTTCTGTTTGTAGAAAAGGAGACTTGTGTACTTTCTTAGGAGCTTTCGTCAGAGTTATATTGATGTTTCCCAAAGCTGGAAGAGAAGAAGGAGGGAGGCAAACAGGCGAGAAAGAGATAAACATCTGCATTAATAATAAAAACAATAACAATAGCACCTTTTCAAATATAAGTTGCAAATTATCTTTTTCTTACCGCCTCAAGTAAAATAAATTTTTCTACAAAGCATATAGATGACTAGTGGTGGCTTCAACTTTTAAGAGAAAGTATTCCTGATGGCAAGTATACACTAAGTATTCCCTAGTGTCAGGAATACTTAGTAGGGAAATATCACACTGCATTACATTATACAATTGTTTTCAGCAGTGCAGACTGAGCATCTGCATAGTTTAGAATGAGATTAAGTAACATTCTTACTGACATTTGTATAGCACATAAGTAAATTCTGTATCAATGCCATGTATGTGGAGCCTGTGTGATGTGCACACATGCAGAAACTCTGCGGTGTGCTGTCACAATCCAGCTCCCTATTCATTGCTGTCACAACTTTTCTAAACGCAACAGCCTGGTTTTGAATTGTGCTCACCCTGGCGCTCTGCCTGTTGGCTTTCCTCTGGTCGTCCGGCAGTGGAGGCATGGGATATGGGTATCTTCTGCTGGATGCAATGGATCCTGTAGAAGAAGTCGGGGACTTGGCAGGGGAAAGTGTCCTGAGAAAAAAGTGAAGGTGACACTGTTAGACTTTTTGCTTTCTCCTTCTACAGCTGGTGCACCAACATGTTGACCAAAGACACAGATGGCTAAATGAGGTTAGACACAAAATGTTGAGCTAATGTTAGATCTGTGACTTTGGGCAACATCTTTCTTTAGCTGCTCCAGTAACTCAGTTTCACCTTCACTAAGGCAGAAGTTGCTCTTAAAAGTTGAAGCTACCACTCATCTGAAGCATAACGAAAACCAATCAGGGCTCAGCTTTTCAGAGCAACCTCTGTGCACTGTTGTTCCCAGCTGCCGTCTTCTGCGACTTATATGCCTTAAAGTTCAAAATATACAAAAACACAGTGGAATAAGGAAATATTCATTTATCTTTGTTGAAAATGGACGGAAGCTTCTCCTGTTTAGCTGATAGACTGGATCAGTCAGAGGAAAGCAGACCAGACTACAGCTGGGAATCAATAACATACAGTGGTGCTTAAAGGTTTCTAAATATTCATATTCATTATTTCTGAATAAATATGACCAAAATCATCTCATTTTAAAGTTTTCTACCATATAGAATCAAAGCAATAAAATCTAGTATAAAGCATCATGGGGCAGCCAAAGAATGCTAATGTTTAAGCTGGCAATATACTCTTTCATTTCTAAAAAAATGTTTTCAAAATTTTAAGAAATAAACCACATTCTTCTTCACAATCCTGTAATGTTTAGGTTATAATGCACACTGGGTTTATATATTGAATATTTGTTGGGATGAAACTTTTAAAATGTATTTTAAGCTATTGGATCCTTTGTTTTGTTCTTTTCTCTCTGAAATTCTGATCATTTTATAGAAAGTCTGGGGTCTTTCTGCCTGGAGTTTGCATGTTCTCCCTACGCATGTGTTGGTTCTCCCTGGGTACTCCAGCTTCCTCCCACAGTTAAGTTAGTTTCTCCAGATTGTTCTTAGGTATGAAAGTATGTGCATGGCTGTTTGTCCTGTCTGTTCCCTGTAATGGACTGATAAAGGTGTAAACTGCATCTGGACATTGGACCCAGACGCCTTGCTACTCTGAAAAGACAAGCAGGTAGAAACAGTAGCTGGGTGACGGATGATGACTCTTTATAGTTAGAAAGGGATAATTACCTGTCAGTAAGCTGTATTTAAAGAAAGACTGTGCTTTAGTAAAACAACATATCTAATGAAAACAGGTTAAGGAAATTGAAGTTAATGATGTGAAATGCCCTTATCCAGAATTCAAATTAATATTTATGTTGCAGAAGCTCCAGGGCCAAGAAGCACTAAAATCCCAAAGTTAGTTTTACTCTGTTTTTGTGCAGGAGTGAAAGGACAGATAGGCATAGGGAATTTTTTGCAACTTTTACAACCTCTGAATCCAGTGATGGTTTAGGTCATCCATATGCAGAAATGCAGAAAATACCAAAATGTTTTGTGAAATTTAAAGCACCACTGTAGTAAGAAGAGAGGGAGATTGTCCCATGTGCAACAGCTTGTACACATGAACCACCTGCAGTGCGACGGTCGAAATGTCCCAGCCTGACAAAAAAAACAGAGTGGAGCCAGAAGCATTCTCCTTAATATAAAAATGAATTCATATATGAAGACCAAGTAATTATAGTCTTGGGGAAAACTATTTTCCTTGTACAGATTTTAACAACACAGTAAGTAAACAAAGGAGGTATTCTATTATTTAAATTTAACTGAATTCAGGTTATTTATGTAGCATCAATTCAGAACAAATGTTGTTTCAAGGTACTTTACTAAAGGTTTTGCAGCTAAATTGTAAGTTTACCTTCTGGCTCCATGTCCCTCTATTTTTTTGTTGGGATCTTTCCCCTGTAAAACGGGGAGGATGAACAATGAGCCTCTGGAAACAGGGAAAGTCTATATTCCAGTGCTTGTGGTTGTCATCTGGTAATTGGCAGTGGAAAACTTGCAGCCATCTATAGACTTCAGACACAATCAGAGTTGACTTTGTCACAACAGGACAGGGAAGATGTGAGAGCTGAAAATGTTAGCCTCAGCTCTGACATCGACCTGGTGCATGAGAAGTCAGTGGGAGCGGTGTGGGGCAAATCCATCAACACTTACTGGAAAGGAACAACACTGAACATGCAGAGGTAACAAGAGACTGGGGGGGAGAAAGGGAGCAAAGAAGGGAATACGGAAAATTAGGAGGAAAATAACTTTAATGATTCTTTTATATGTTTAATCCTCATTTGTGTATGGAAGTGAAGCAAAACAAATTGTCTGCAAATAAAAAAGGGAGCTGATAAACAGGGAAATAATCCATATTGATTCTTTCAACTTGTTTTTCCCTCCTGAGAACTCCACACAGCAACATGCCTGTTTCTTTAAGAACTGTAGGGGGAAAAAAAGACCAAATTGGCACAAACTCTTCCTAAATCCAAACCAAAAAACAAATCAAAAGTGAGGGAACTTTAGACAAGCGTATGAGGTAGGGGACATGATCTGAGTTAATACCTAAGGAAAGGTCGTTGAGTGTTTTTATTCACATCTTCTACCCATTTAGTTACATCATAAAACTCTGATTTGTTGCGAGGGGTTAAATACCTGTGGGGGGAGGGGAGGTGGGGAAGGGTGGGGATCATGGAACCAACACAAGGAGGGAGAGAAAAGAGAGATACGGAAAGAGGGAGTTGAATAATCTACCAGTAAGCAAATGAGGGAGGACAGAGGAAACATCTTAGGAGAGCAGAGCAAAGATAGAGTTTGAGCTGAAGATGGTGGACAGACCTGAGTGTGGTTTCAGATGAACACAACACCATGAACAAACAAACAGTGTTGTGTGTTACAGGCTCGGCTGCGTTTTGGTCGCATCATTCCAAGCAGCCAGCTTCTCAGCAGCCACTTAGTCGGCAACATGCTCAAGACAGCTAGTGCACTACAGACTGCTTCGTGTGCAAAAGAGATCTTTATCAAGTGAGGGGGAAAAACAAACAAGCAAACATGGCAGACAAAGAGGCGGTCGATGGACACTGAATATCGTACACTCACAGTCAACAAACAAGATATTTGATTAATTCACAGGCTCAGAGCAAAATGTTAGGATTAAAAGATGAAGTAAAAAAAGCCAGATAAAGCATTCACTCTGATGAGAAGAGCGATGTGAACTCTGCTTCTTTGCTCTAAAACTAATATTTTCTACAAACACCCTTTAACGTAAGAGTAAAGACCGAAGTGGTGATCTTTGTTTCAACTGTCAACAGATCTGAAACATATTGGGTTGCCAGAACCTGACATCAAATCAGACTGGCGCTTTTTCAACTACCGATAAATCTTTTTCTCTAAACAGCATCACTTTAGTTAATTTTCAGTCTTAAATTTTAAAACCTTGTTGCTTCAAGTTTGCAGTCAAGATTATAGCTCATTCTGACAAATAGAAGTTACTTATTTAAAGGGCAAATTTTACAGATTTTTCTTTTTATTTGTGTTAAAAAAAATGATGAGACTGGATGCAACAATGAACTTGTACTTTCTTCTCCCAGGAAAAAAGTAGTAATATTAAAGTCTTTAGCTTAAATGTATATCGACAAGGTAAACATTTGTATTGGCATATAGTGATGTATCCACTGTCAAAGAGCAGAAGCTTGATTTAAAAGTGATGTTATTCTGGCAACATTGAGGTAGAAATAATTTCTGCTCCTGTTCTGACCAGCATTTTTATTCTGATACACATGTGTTTATGCTAGTATTCCTATTTCCCTGAGAAATCCGGATACTGATATTACCGAGCAATACAGTGATTCTGTAAAACACAGTAACAGTGAAAGAAAGTAGCTGAAAGTCTTATTTTCCCACACAGTCTATGTTTTAGGGCTCAACTGCTATGTTGCCGTCAAAACGTTTTTCTGAGGTTAAACTCTACAACCTTTTCCACGGTTAGATTTCCTTCAACAACATGTAGTGGCTGGACAGGAAGTCACAAAATTGATATGTAATGTTATTATTCTCGACTGTAGCTAATTATTGTGGGAAAACATGCAGCACAAAAGAGTGGAAAAAGAGGTTATCGATTTAATTTAACAACATGGTCTTCAGACATATTTCACCCTTCTGCTGTTTAAAATAATTCATTATCCATATATGCTAATGCACTTCCCATTTTAGACAAGGCCTGGCTTCAAATGCTCTTTTGTTATCATAAAAATGTGTGATTAAGTTGCTTATCTGTGTCAAAAACAAATCCGTACTTTCATGGATTTATGATTTTCAGCTCTAAAATATCACATTTACTCTAATATTGAATCTACAAAATATGCATTTTGCTTACAAAACTTTAATGTATTTAACTTTAATGCAAGCAAAGCCATTCCTTCTAAACAACTTGAGTTTTTTTTTTGTTTTTGTTGGTTTTGTTGACATTAAATGTGGAAATATAAAATGTTACTTGTTTCCCCGTATAAAAAATAATTTTCAGATTGCTGAGTGGATGCTGACACCGCGGTGAACTCACTCTGTGGAGTTGGATCGAGCCCTAAACTTCTTCCCTTTCAGCTTCTTCCGATTACCACTGAGGTTTCCTGCAAAGAAAGTTAAAGTAAGAGACCTGAGGAAAAAAATGTTATGTTCATGTTCATATAAGAAGTCTTTGATATTGAACAAATTTAGCTCCTGAAAATGTTTCATTTCACAATGGAGAACATTAACTGCACATTAAATCATATTAATCAAAGCATAAAGTGATCGGATGTGTGTATTTATTCATATTTAAATTTTCGTGTTCAGGAAGCACATCTGCTTCAGCGTATCAGTGCGTCACCTTGCCACGAATTGCTCCGCGGTCTCCCGTTTTCACAGATGTCGGTGATGTGTTTGGCATCTGGAATCCTCTCGCTCCATGAGTGGGACAGGCCATTAGATCTATCCACATAAACACAAATAAAACCGCTTAACAGTGTTCCTTTAACATTTTATGAGTCTAGAGCAATTTTTGGAGACAAGAGGAAATGTAAACAGAGGTTAGTATGATATGTAAATGTGAGTAGTAAAAGTGACTATACAGCACCATGAGTGACTCAGTTCTTCAATGTCAAGATGTTTCCCCATTTTGACATTTTTTTAGCTTTAAAAATGCTCATACCATGAAAGCCATGGTACTCCCAAAAGCATAATATGGACACATATTATGAGTGAGATGTCCATCAGCAATTTTAAAAATATTGGAAACAAGCAAATGAATGAGGGACGATGAAATGGCAAACCTGAAGCCAAACACTGAGAAGTTCTGAGAAATGGATGGGAAGGATGGAGTGAAGGACAGCGTGCAAATCTGCAGGTGGGACAGGCAGGCTGACCTCTTCTTGGAGCTGCATCCGGAGTTGGTGCTGACGCCCGGAGGCATGTCGCTGTAAAATGAATCTGCATCCCCGGGTTTGGTGACATAGTCACCGGGGGGGATTTGTCTGGAAACACCAAGGGGATATCTTTAGATGCCATATAAATGGACCCCCATAAAATTCCCACCAGATGTTATTTATATCTGAGTGGTGATTTTCTTATAGTGCAACATATTGAATTGAACAAGCTTATTCCAGAGATTTGAAAATTGAAACTGAAACACAGTTTCAGTTTTTGCAAAGCTTCTGGTTTTGTTATATTTAACAATTTTGGATATGTGTATTTTGTCAACTGAACTAAAAAAACATTTTCATCACACAACCTCTACCTTATTAAATACAAAACACCAACAACAGTTAATAATCCCAGGTCGGGAATGTGTGTAAATGTGTCAAAACATGATTTCAGTAACAAGAACTAAAGTGTCATTGCACCAAAAAATGTTTTAGAAACTTTGACAGATATTTGCGCATTTGTAAGAAAGATTGCACTGGTAACTTCTGGGACATTTTACTATGTAAATAGGGTTAAAAGTGTCAGTCTGTTAGCTTCAGTTTGGGTCGACTGCTTGTAAAAGTTCACTTGATTTATTATTGACCATATTAACCCTAGGTACTTTAGAGATGAGCTTATCCCTGTGTGTATTTGTGCCTGAATTAGGCAATAGATTAGCCTGGTGCAGAGTTTGAGAGAAAACATATTTCAGCCAGAGAAACCAACAAAACAACATGATGAGGCTATCAAGTCAGTTCCTAGTAAATTTTAAATTATTCTCAAACATCAGAGTATCACTCTCGCTTGGATTCTCCTCAGCTTTGTTGGTCCAGCTCTGCAGCCAAAGATCTGCATCTCAGTCTTTCCTGTTTGTCTGCCTCAGAGGCTAAATATTTTGACTAGAGTGTTGCAAAGGCTCTTTTCTGCTCGCTGTTTTGATTGGTCACTTTAAATATATTTATAGTGCATCAACTTGAAAAGTATGATGCTATATTATCCACTAAACTGACCAGTAATTAGATCTAATATAATTTAAAATGTCTCCTAATTACAGCCGTCCAATATTAGTCATGAGTGTTAAAATGTTCTTTTACCAAACGCAATATCTAAATTAGGACTAACTAAAGCAGAGCTAACTACCTTTTATACTAAGGATTAATTCATCTCAATGACAATGCTTTACTACAACATCTGAAGCATTCAAAAAACTTTTGGTTCCAACTAGAATTTAAAGGTTACCTCAATTTACTGAACACATTCACACCTACCACAGCATTGTTGTGCATTTTGTGACACAAGATTGAAAGAAAAACAAGAATGAAAAGCAGCAAACCGGCAGAATCTCCTGTGAACCTCAGATTCAGCATATCGTCTCTTTTTGTAGCTCCTGTAAAGAGAACAGATTTCTGATTTCAGCTCATCCTTAGCCGATATCATCACTCCTTAAGCCTGTGTGGACACTCACTTGTAGCACCAGGCTGTGACTGCCAGTATGAGAGCGAGGAAGAGGATGGAGCCAGTGATGGCCCCGATAATGATGTTGGTGCTGGTGATACCTGAGGAAGACAAAGATGGAGGAGATGACAGTGGGGAGCCAAATGTGTGTTAATTGATTGGGTTAGGCTTGTGGTCTTGTAAGCAATCTGATCATTTGGGGGAAACACAAACCACAAAACACAGCAGAGGGAAACAATAAAACACAAGAGAACCAGCGGAAAGGGTTTGAAAGGAAGAGAAGGGAGAATAAACTGAAAAGACCTTCACCATCTGCAGGGTTCAGTTTCCCATTCATAAGAAAGGACACCTTAATACTTTATAAAATGAGTTTTAAATTACAGAGACCTGGGATGAGCGAGGAAAACAACCAGAAAATGGAAACAAAAACAGAACAAACAGTGAAAAAGAAACTGAAACTCTGACCTCGAGGCAATCCATCAAAGAGATCAGTCTGTCAACAAAAAACGAGCATAAAAATAATGACAAAAAAAAGAGTGACATGCATAAAATGCAGATTGAATTAATAACAGTGAAAGAAAAGGACAGCAAAAATGTAGATACTGATTGGCAACAAGTGTGAGTTGCAGATGAAACAGAAAAACAAGAAGGAGAAAGATGATTTAATGCTGGTGATGCAGCGTTTGAACCTGTACCTGAAACAGGAGCGGTCGGTCCCACCACAAGGTTACTGAACGGAGACCTGGAGTAGCAGTCATCTCCTGTCCAGCCCAGCTCGCACACACACCTCAGCTCATTGCTGCACACCTACAGAGAGGAAGTTCATTAAACACCAGCAGGTTTGTGTAATTGATGAATATGCAATATGCCGTGTTCAATGAGTGGCTGGAGGTTAGTGCAGGAGAAGTGTCGCGTACTCCATGTCCGGAGCAGATGGTCTTGTCGGTGGTGCCAGGACAGGTGCTGAAGTTGAACTGTTCAATTGGCAGACACTTGTGATCCAAACAGATGCTGTCCGTTCCGCAGGCCGTCCCGTCCTCGACGTACCCCAGGTCTGTGTCTCCGTCAATCAGCACATGCGCACCGCTGAATGGGGAACATCACAGAGAGAAGCAGTGTGTTTATGTGAGTTGTGTCGCTTCTGGATTATATGGGAAATAAATCTGCATTTAACAGTTAAAGGATGCAACAATACATTCTAAAAAAAAGTGTTGCTTTGTAGCAGAACACATCACCAGTCTTAATCTGCTAAGTTCATCTGCTTCATACCTGCAGTCCAGGGGGGCACCGTGCTGAGCGACTGAGAAAGAGGTGAGTCCTCCCTGCAGGTCGCCCAGCCGCGGGGCGGGTGAGATGTTTGAGCACAGCAGGTAGCCGCAGTGAACATCCCTAAAACACAGAAGTACAGAAACACAGAGTAACCGGAGAGAAGCAAAAGTACAAGTGACCAAAAGGACACACTTACTGTTTGTTACACTGGATCCAGGTGTCCTTTTCCTTCCCACAATTTCCTTTTTCTGTCCCCTCAATGTTGAGCTTTTCATAGCAGAACTTGTCAGCTGCTGTCGCCTCTGATGGAGACATAAGAGATGAATTACCTGTGTCAGGTTTCTTCTGTGCAGTGGCCCAGAAAAGTACCAATATCACTTAAACTTTGTTCTCACCCAAATTTTACACACACAAAATGTATTGCATTTTATTAAGATTTTTACTTAATATAGCCACATTGTGCACTTACTTTCTCCCCAAATGTACTTGCACTGTCTGTCTTTTGTTTTGCACCTTCCATTGAAGCAGCGACCCTGCAGAAAGAGATCAACTTAAAGTAAGAGTCAAGAACAGCAGCCAAAGCTCAAGTTGAAGTCAAACTCAGTGAAATCTTTTAAATTAACCTAATGTCTTACCTGATCTTTTTCACATGTGTATCCATCCATCTTGTGCACATTTGGTGGACACTAAAACAAACAATAAAATATACAGTGACAAGTAATGGACTATTGAACAGATTTATTATTCCTACTCCAAATAAAAAGTCAGAGGAAGGCTCATGCTCACCTGGCTGGAGTTGCCTGTGCATTTTTCTGGTATGTCGCAGTCATTCACTGCATCTCGACACAAAACTCCCATGACCTCCATCTGCAGCAGCAAATCAAGCAGATTAAACAGACAGTGAGTGATTGTCACAGCGAAGACGGTAAATCCTCTATGCACGAGGGTCTCCAAACATTTCATCTTTCGACTTAGTTTAACAAACATAAAAATATCTCCAATAATGAAGCTGTAACATTAAATTTACATAAATAGCAACAGATTTATTAGTAGCTGCTAAATCAGAGGAAAGAAAAGGTTTGGTTTGTTCATCACAGTCAGTTAAGTGCCACTTTGACAGACACGTAGACATCATGAAGACTAGAACGTCTTGTTTGGTACCTGGCAGCTTCTGCAGCATAGTCCGTTGCTACAGTTGGACCCTTTGGTCAGAGTGCAGTTCTTACAGCAGTTCTCGCCCTCTTTGGCACATTCCTGAAAAAAACAAAATATCTTCTGGTTCACAATGACTTGTATTGTTATGCAGCTAATATAAGCAGAGATCTGACTTCTTTTTATCCAGTCAAGATACCTGCTTTTATGAAGATATTAAGACAGAATGTAGTTTCTCTCTCCCTGCTGCCATATAGAAGGCTAGATATCATGCAAACATTTCTAAAAGTGCTGAGATGTGCCTCTAAATCAATGAATTATGGTGTTCAGATCACTTCCACACCAAAAAGTGTATTGAAACCAGCATGTTGGCATGCAGAGTGCAAACATTTGTCGAAGAACGAACCGCTGTCAAGACCTCTACAGTTTATTAAATTTCGTTCTTTTCCAAAACTTTCACTCTCGGTTGTTAGTTATAACAAATGGACCGTTTTGGACAACAGCAGGCTGATACCACTGAACTCTAGACTGAAGTCCATGTGTTTCCTGGAGTGATGAATCCAGATTCTCTGTCTGGTATTCTGATGTACGGGTCTGAGCTTGGTCATTTCAAGGAAATGCTCCTTACCTGACTGCACTGTGACGTGTGAGATTTGATAGTTTCTTTCTGGATTTAGGGTTGGACAAACAACAACAATTTCATATTCCAAACTATGTGGGACCATGCAGACATGTCCAAATGGAAACCAGGGCTAAAAGTAATAAGTGAGCTTGTTGACCAGGCGGCTTAGAGAACATCACCTCAACCCAGCCGACAGAGACCAAGAGCCACGCCATCTCACCCAACATCAGTGTCTGACCTCACAAATCTTCTCCCAAATGAATTGTCACATATTACAATATACAGATTATTAAATATTCTAAAAAGCTTTATAGAAAAGTCACAGCTGTAAACCTGAATAACATCTTGTTTATCTTTTTTACTGTATTTTAATAGATTTCTTGTGTCTGTCCTACAGTGGTTGGACTCACCTCAGTACTGCCACAGTCACACTCTTCTCCTGCCTCCAAAATGCCATTACCACACTCTGGCGGATCCAGCAGCTGAGCAGGAGAAAACAAGAGCAAAAATTTATATTATTTCAACAAAATGTACATTAAAACTGAATGGATTCAGACATAAACCTTGTATTCAAGTGGACAGACTAAGATAATGTACAAAATGATTCCACACACCATTAGAGCTTTGTTTAAAATGTGATTGTGTCTACATTTAGAGTTTGTGTGAGTCATTTACCTTCAGAGGTTTGTTAAAGAGGCAGGCTCCTCCCCCACTGTTCAGAAAGTTGTGGTACTCCTCCACGTTGCAATCAGTAAATTTCTTCGGTAAATAGAAACTGTTAAATAAAAAACACACACCTTGTTAAAAGGGCACCAAAAAGAGAGCATCCACAGGTCTTACTGCTAGAGAGTTTTCCTCTACAGAAACACAGGCAGACAAAACCCTGAAACTGAACGTGTATCTTGTTTTATGAAGTCTAAAAACGTCAGAGTATCACTCTCGCTTGGATTCTCCTCAGCTTTGTTGGTCCAGCTCTGTAGCTAAATACTTCAGATCATCAAACACAGTTTAGATTCAATTTATGAGAGAGAAAATCCTGATCATTTTTGAAAACATAATCATCCTCCATATTAAATCATGACTTAAATGACTAAAAACATTTTTTTGGTTCAGTTTCACTAACCACCTAACCTGACTACAGGTAAAAGATTTGAAAAAGTAACACATCATGCCCTGATCTAAACAAAATAAAGAATCTATCAGATCTGAAAAAGTTACAAAGCCATTTCCGAGTGTTGGAAGCAAACCACAGCGAGTCAATACTTTCCTGCCTTTAGCTGCAGTCGCAGCTGTGAGTGATTTGAGACAAGTCTCTAACAGCTTTGTACATCTAGATACTAAGATTTTTCACTTTGCTCTTTGCATAATAACTCAAACTCAGTTATATTGGATGGAAAGCGTCTGTGGACATCATTATTCTAAGTATTCCAGCAGATTCTTACTGCAGAGCGGCATTCGTCTGTTATTAAAATGGACAGGAAGTGAAAACTTATAATAAGTGAAAATGTAGACATTCTTGAGTACTAACTCACTTTTAACGAATAATAAGACAATTAATGTTTTGGTTTCAACCAAATTGCCCTAAGGGGAGGGAAATATTGGCTGGTCTGTCATAAAGGTACAGACATTGAAAAACTCAGTATTTATCCAACTATCTGCACACAGAAGCTACGTCCTGTGGAAACAGCTTGAAACTGTTACTCAGGTTAACTAGGTCAGGCATGCAGCAGGTACTACAAGATAAATACAGGCGGTTCATTGAATACAAATGTCTGAAATACCATTGACTTGACTTTAGAGATTCAGATTGCGTCTTGGTCCATTCACAGGTGACAGGCTGAAAAGGAGCACCTGTCCTCTGTCATGAAACCTCTGGTTTGTTTTGATAAAGAAGTAGAGCAGGATCTAAACTATGTTAAGGAAGTGAACTATTGTTACACTGAAATGAGGTAAATATTGACAAATGATGAGAATGACATTGCAGACTGTATCAATCGGTTATTAGTGGACAAAAGCAAGTGATGACAAGCTGTAGACTTGTCCGTGGAGAGGGCAGAGAGCTTTTCATTAGAAGAAAATGAATGGAAAGTTTTCCCTGGAGATCAGCCAGGGACCCTGACTGGAAACTAAAAAATACTGTGACAATTTTTGGAAGTAGTATGAAAAATACAGCAGATTATTGAGCCGTATTTGTTCATATTGTCTACACCAGAGGTGTCCAAAGTGCAGAGCCATCTGTGGTCCTTGGAAGCAGTGGCGGTTCTTGATGGGCAGAGCGGCATTAGAAAGAGGGACACACTTTTAGCAGATACAGAAAAAAATTATTAGTCTATTAGTTGCACCCTGAGCAAGTGCTCTGTTGCTTAATCTGAGTTTAATTCCTATATTCTGATAGGTGGAGGTAGGAGAGAACCGCTACTGCTTGGAAGGATTCTGTGCGGCCCGCAACCATAAATAAAATATGGTCCAAATTTGGCCAGCCAAGGCAGGTGGATGATGCAGATAGACTCTTTTTCTTAAGTGTGAAAATTTCTAAATGCTAGCTAGGTCTCTCAAGACAAAAGAAGACAAAATAAAGTCATTTTAAAATAGAAAAAGTTGGGTAAAGTACAAAATCTTTTATTTACCATGATTTTGTTTTAATTTTGATTTAATATAAAATAGGATCACAAACATCTAGTTATTTAGTTGAAACCAGTGTTGGGTGAATGAAAAACATAAGTTTTGCTAAGTACAAGAAGTATTTTTAAAGACATACCCTATACTAGTTTTGTAGTTTAAGAAAATAGAAAATATTCAACACAATTTATTTTGATATTTTACGCCCTCCTTTAAATAAAGTAAACCTGTTAGGTCCTTTTATTGGCTCTACAACGACTCAGGTAATCCTGAACAAATATCAAACTACTTTGTATGCTTCATTGAAATATTGCTTGTTTACTTTTTTTTGATTAGCTAATAAAACTTAAATAAAATCATATGAAATTCATTTGAATAAAAAAAAAAAAAACTTTTGTTGCCTGTGAATATTTTCGACTTGACAATTTTGGCAAATTTCTTGGACGCCACTGCTCTAAATAAAAACAGAAGCTGGAGCTGAGGTGACTGTGGTGCTGCTGAATGAGATGGGAAAGGTTGAGGCGACTGACAACTTTCAGTTCCCCACACCCCAAAATAAAAATAAAAAAAACAGCACAAGCAACGATAGAGCAAGCTTCTGCTCACCTGCTGTACCTTTCAGGATAGAGGGAAAACCAAAATGTATTTAAGAAGAGGGGTATACACTCACAAACACAAAAATGCAACACAGACACACACATCCATACGCAAAGCAAGCCTTCACAGCACAGAAATACACTTCAAGACAATATCTGGATTTAAGCATGAAAACTGACAACACAAAATGCACAGTGATTTATTATTTACCATTTTCTTATCTTAACAAAGAGGTGATAGACACATTTTGACAGCCTTATCTGGTGAAACCAAATAGCATGAACGTATCTGGACTGACATCTAGTGGTAAATTACAGAACTACAACAGACGATAACATAATACTACTGTTATTTGTTTATATATACAGCTCTGGAAAAAAATTAAGAGACCACTGCACTGAGGTTTTAAACCTCATGGTTATTCCACCAAATATTGATTTCTGAACTCTTTCTGAGTTAAAATATTAGTATTGTTGTTTCTAAATTAATATGAACTTGTTTTCTTTGCATTATTTGAGGTCTGAAACAACTGCATCTTTTTCGTTATTTTGACTACTTCTCATTTTCTGCATATGAATACTAAATTATTGCTTGGAATTTCAGAAACATGTTGTCAGTAGTTCATAGAATAAAAGAGCAATGTTCACTTTACTCAAACATATACCTAAAGAGAGTAAAATCAGAAAAACTGATCATTTTGCAGTGGTCTGTTAAGTTTTTCCAGGGATGTATGTGTAAATTAAAACCTCACCAGACACCACAGATAAATAAAATTAAATTAAAACAATAAAGCATGAAGAGGTTTATCATAAACTGAGAATGAGTCTAAAGTCAGCTCTACAAATGATCTCAAAAAGGTCAGAAAACAATTCCCTTGTGAGGGAATCTGTTCTAACTTACCCAACGTCATCCATGATGCAGCCTGCCCATCGATCATCACACTTACATTCACCTTGAGAAAGAATAAAAGCGAGGCTTTGAGTTGTGGTTTTACAAAATAAACAAAACCTACATAAGGTTTCTTTGCATACCGTTCAGGATCCTCTTCTTGTCAGAGAAAATGCCGATGTTTTGACCCAAAGACTGAGCCAGGGTGATGGCCATCTCATTTGTTTTACCATACTGATCCAGACAGAGAGAAGACAGAACAGCAGGAAAAGGAAGAAATGCAAAGAAAGACAGCAGTAGTGTTAAGGGGAAAAAAAACAATTTAGTATAAAACCTAATAAAGTCACCATTATAAACCTAAGAAGTAATTAAAATAATCGATCTAGTTTGAGTTGAAAAGTAACAAAATGTTCACTGGAGTTTGTAACATGAAACATAATCAGTAATAGAAACTAAAAATGTCTCAAATAGTTGAGTTTAATGTCAATTATATCATTGATGTATTAAGATCTAGAGCTTTTTTTACGTTCACTCTTAAAAGTTTTGCCTTTTACAGCCGCTCTGCTCTCTTTTTTTTACATTTTCATACATTGTCAGGCTTCTCTATTCTGGTGCAATGATTTTTTTTATATCCTGCATGTCTGATTTGAAATGCATAAAATCTGATCAACCATCTGTAAACTCACTTCTATCAACAAAACTTCAACTCTGGGTGTCGTGCCATAATGCAAAATTATTTTTGAAATCCAATGTATAATAAAAACAGAAAATACAGTGGTTTGCAGATGTATCCGTGTACTTTTACCCTTTTCCATTACAGTTATTTCATTGAGACAACACAAAGTAGTGCATAAAGCTGAAATGGAAAAAACATGATGGATAATTTTCATTTGTATTTAGCCTCCTTTGCTGTGGTACACATCCCACTGAACACACCATCCCATCATGATGTGAAAATATAACATATAATCTTGTGCTGTAATGACCTATGAATCTGTACCAAGATTTTAAAATTGATCAAATAATTTCAGTCTGAATGACTTAAAAGACCTGCAGCTGTAATTCCAGTAAAAGGTGCAATGATTGACTGTGTGTTGGATACCGATGCATGCCACACTTTTCAGATCTGTAGTTGTGAACCATTTTGAAAACCGTTTGTCTTTCCTTTCTGATCTACTTCACCGTTATGTTCTACTTTGCATTTGTCTTTCACAGAAAATTTCTTATCTGCTGAGGTTGTTGGTTATAATGTGACAAAATGTAAAAATGTATTGTTTGTTCCTTCCTAAATTGTCCTTTTCGTTGCGTGATTAGCCTCACCTCATTGACTCCCCCTCCTTTGGTGAGGGAACAAACTCCTCCCGTATAGGAGACCGCCCCCCGGTTGCTATGAAACTGACTCCCTCTGCAAGGAAGAGTGTTTAACAAAACAAATCTGTGCACAAAAACATCATTAAAGTTTACTTTTAAATCAGCAGACTCACGAAAAGAGGTGAACAGAGTCACATTTCTCCTTGATGAAGTCCTTCCTGTACTTCATGAACTCCTTCAGCGTCACCATGGGGTTGTCATCGATGTTGAACTTGTTGTCCACCGACCAGGTTTCCATAGCGACGAGCACAATTTGGGTGTTGAGCTGTTCCCTAAAAATCTGAGGGAGGAAGGCAAGAAAGAGGTAAATGTGAGGTCAACGATTAACGTCTGAAAGTCACAAAGCTTGATCTGTAGAGTCGCTGGGTGGTGGAGAAAACAGAGGGAAACAGAGAATGATGAAGCCAGACCAGCATCACAGCAGACAGACGTGATTTATACTCATTAATGTCTCCAGCTGCTCATTAAGACAGAAGTCAAAGCCTCGCTGTGATCCTGCCACCAGACAGCAGCACATCACAGGAGACAGACAGTCAACTAACACGGTCTACGAAGGTAAAACAGGCGAAGGCAAATATTAATGCTTGTGCTTTTCATGTCTCCACAGATATTAGCTTTATTAAAGCAAACACTGGAGAAGAGCACAAAGTTTACATTGAAAGGAGACTGGCAGAAGTGATACAATTTACTTTTTCCCTCCACAAAACCTGCTCTGTCAATATATTAATTTTAAAATTTAAAGTATTAGAAAACAAGCAGATAATATGCAAACCTGGAAAATATTCTGCGGGGAATTCACACCCAGCCTCTGCTGCTCTCCCAATGTGAAAATTGGGTAAATCAAGAATATAAAAACCAAAACAGGAAAACTATCTAAAGACATCTGCAGTTTTATGACAATAAAAAACACAATTAATTATTTTTATATATATATATATAATTGCAAATAAATTAGAAAAAATAAAATCTTTGAAGGGACATTTGCTGGTACCACAAAAATTGCTTTAAATGAAGCTAAGACTTTTTAATTTAATTTAAAATTAAATGAAAGTTTTAATTGAATTAATTTAAATTTAAATAGTAATTTATTAAAATTAATTTAGATTACATTTTAATTTAAAATTAAATAAAGTTAGTGTTTAAAGTTACTTAATAACTTTAAATAATAAAGTTATTGTGTAATAAGTTACTAAATAACTTATTTAGTAACTTATTTAGTATCTTATTTAAGATAATAAATTATACAGTATATAAAGTATTTAAAATGTAAATAAGTTATACTTATTTATAATTCATAAGTAATGTTTACAAACAAATATTATAACTTATAATATACAACTTATTTATATTTTAACCAGTAAAATATAAACACGTTATATTTTACTGGTTGATAATCCATGACTTTCTGATTCGCTGGGGTATAAATATGCTGTAACACAAAACACCAATTATTTTTAGGTACTGTCCACTAGGCCGGATCAGGAGCTGGATGGTAAACATCCCTGTGTGGATTTTGTGAAAACTTGCTGGTAATTTTACTGGAGCCAACAAACTGGTGGATCTGACATGAAGGAAAGGACAAATATATTGGAAAGCACCTCAAGCTCCTTATTAAGCACAGTAGAGGATATGTGATGATGTGGGTCTACGTTTCTTCTAAATGCCCTGAAAGCCATTATTATGGTTGACATAATTACAATAGAAAGTAGGTCACTAATGTAAGACAATGTAAGAGTCAGCATTGCTTGTTTCATCAGAAATGAATTAGCTCTGTGGTAAGAGGATGGCTTACTGCTCTGTGGGAGCAGAACATTTCTACTGGACTATAGAGTCTTGATAGCATAATTAACAGCAACATTTGTGTACTACAGTCCTAGATGTCGATGTATTGGATAAAACACTTTCTGTGGATCCAATTGGGAGGGAGTATCTTCTTGAGTGTTATAAGATCCTCCAATCAATTTACTTACTCCATCTTTGCGTTGTCACGTCTTCTGCTACATGTTGGATCAGAACCAACAGCTGGTTGAAGTGCATGACACCATGACTCCTTTCAAACACCAGGGGAGTTTTGACAGGAATGAACATGTGACATCACAGGGTCTTTTAGTAAGATAATGATCCAGTACACTTCGTCAAATTACCACAGAAAAGCCTAAGTAGGCATTAAATCAATGCCTTGTGAAATGTTATAGAAGACTAAGTGCTGTATTGACAATGGGGGTTGTACAAATTATTAACAGCAGCATCACTAAAAACAATTACAACTCAACATCGAGTTAAAAGTTGGATTTTTTTCAGTGTGAATTCATGCCGATGCAAGAGAAGAAGATTTTAAGACTTTTCACATATTTTTAGTGCATTCGCCAATAAATGTAGCCGGCATGGTATATTCTGTAAAATCCAGACTCTAGTTGGACTGTGTAGCATTCAGAGTGGAAATCAATGAGTCCTTTGTGACCCCAGAGAGGTTCAAGCAATCGTCTCCAAGAGCACAACAAAAAGTGTGACCTTTGTCAGACTTCACCGGCCTCTCGGATTACAGATGTAACCCTGCAGCCGGTCAGATTTCAGTAACGCAGCACGTGCATCACAGCTGCAGAAAAGCGTCTGCATCAGGACCATCGGAATGCTGCTGCTCTCCCCAGCGGCAGAAATCTGACAAGTCTTAGCTGCCCGGGTTAATGGCTACTTAAATCCCTTTTAAAGGAGAGAGTATAAATGGCCAGAGTATGGTTGGTTAATTGATAAATCAGTGCAACGTGTGCTCGGCTTCTGCTGGAAGTGATTGTGGCGAGCTTTCCAAGAAGAAGATCGATCCAGTTCTTACCATGTCAGCTATATTGACCACTGTCTTAGCGTTGTTGTTCGTGTGCCCAACAGAAAGACGATGCTTCTTATACTGAAGGAGAAGAAAGAGAAACAGAAGAGAGCAAGGGGACACTCATAAAAGAGGGATTAATGTTCTAAAATCTGGCTTAAATATAAAATTTGAGTTTGCATATCCAGAAACATTTAACATTTCCTTTATTTCACAGAAAACAAGGAATGATTATGCACAATAATATTAGGCATTTAAAAAGTAAAGCCTTCTTTGTTTGTTGTTACGACTTTGTAAACTCTTGAATCAATAGGATGACTGAAATATACAGTAAAAAGTGAAACATCTGTAAATTATATACATGTAGCCAGGCTAATTGTAAATTATACAAACAAGTTTGGTTTTTATCATTTAAACATCCATAGTTAAATGAATCACATGTCTGTCATAAACTATAAAACAGCTGCAGCTTACCATTACATGATCATTGATCACCATAAGCTCTATGTATTTGGTCTCATCTTCTACTCTGCGTGACAAACGCGGAGCCTGGAAGAAGAGAACGGATTTATCATTTCTACCAGATTGACATTTGCTTTGCAGTTCTCTTCCGTTGAGCCAGTGAATTTTAAAGAGAAACTAAGAATAGTACAATAAACCCGGTAATACAGTCATGTTTACTGCACCACAAATAAAAGGAACAACAAATCGATAAGTTGAACTTTCAAAAGTCAAACAAGAGCTGTCTGTTTTCAGATTTACAAAACATGAGGGGCTAGAAGGGCAGAGGCCTGAACAGCTGCAGACATCTGAATATTTGTTCAAAAGACAAGGCTGGATGAAGTCTACTCATTAAATAAATATTTCAGGAAACAAAGGGAAGAAATAGTACAGAAAGAAGTGTTTTGGGGGATATGTGCGTGCAGAGGGCTACAAAATCATTGACTTTTAGCAACAAACACACCAAAGACAAAAACAAACCTGTCTCTTTTTTCTCCAGTGCACAACTTTTGACTCAGGAAAAGGCGGACTGGGGAAAGGTGGCTCTGGTAAATCCCCTGGAAAAGAAAAACACTAATCAGAAACAGTCCTATGTACTTGCTGAGTTTAGCTTCAGTGTCTACATTTTATTAGGATGTACTAGCAAAAAGTCCAGTAAACAAAGACAATTATGAAAGTAAAACAAATTACTTTCACAAGGAATTCATGATAAAAATATCTTGTCAGATAAACAATGTAATCAGAGCTGAAAGCATTCATATTATTGCACCCTGCTGTTTTTGTTTGGCTGGACTGGCTGTACATTCATTATTATCAGATTATTCAGCACAACACTGCACATCAGCTTATTGGAAAATTGCACATTTACCAATAAGCTCTCCAACTATTCAGACACCCACTTACCACCAAAGAGATCACTCAGCTCCTCCTGTCCAGCAGATTTGTATATCAGGTGAATATGAAGATCGCCCTGAAAAACAAGAGAAAATAAATTCACCAAATATATATTGTCACACCCACTGAATTAAAAAAGGAGAATAAACAGAAATTTCACCATTAATTTGCTATTTTAGTTTATTAAAAACTTGACAGAGCACAGAAGCATCTAAGAAAGGGTTAAGCAAGCGCCTGTGAGTCAGCGCTGAGGGCGGAAACACCCGAAGACGTCAACACGCTACTTCCTGTTTACGCTCCGTTTGTAGCAGCCTTAGTTTAGTTTGTGTCAAAGTATGTAAGACGAGACTGAACAGAAATGTCACCACGTTCACGGTAAAACACGACATATTTCGGGAAATACGAGGTATTTAAACTTACATTGAAATAATAAGTTTGCGTTTCATTTTAAATAACGGTGATGCAACAGGTAGCTATTGTAATGCTAACTTTTTTAGCCGCTGGCTAGCTGGCTAATTAGCGTCCAATGGCTGATGTTTTTATCAAACATAATTGTTATTGTAAGTCCTTTCTCTCAGTTTGGTTAGCCGAGTGTATTTCTGAAGCTGGTAAAAGTAGGTTATAGAAGGTAAAGGCAAGATAATGGGTCGAGCTTGGTCGGTTCCGAGGCACTCCGTAAATACAGCTGTCTTAGTGGTGATTGTGACAGAATAATGATTTCATTTTATTTTTTCTTGTCAAAATCGACTTTATCAAACTGCTATTTGTTCAAGGTTTCGTTTTTAAGGCTGTCATCCTGTCTGGTAACAACAATGAGTGGGGGCAATAGTTTCTCCAAGCTTGATTATAATGACATTTCATCAGAAAACATGCAACATCAATCAGACATACTTTTTGTACAATCAAATGTAAAACAAAAGGCTTCACAAAAGTTATCTAAACAAGCATACAGTAAACAATAATACCCCTAAATTTGTAACTTAGTAGGTAAAATGATAATTATTGGAAAACCATGGTAAAAAGAAAAAAGTCAACAGTGTGAAAATAATTGTAAAACAAGGTCTTCAGAAAGGATGTTTCCAAAGTAAGGGCCAAAATCAATAACATTTTATAATCAGAGGGGAAATTTACAGACTATAAGCAGCAAAGTGACAGGCCAATAGATGGAAACATAAAAAATAAAAACATGACACGTAACCAAGAGATTCAGCTGTTTTAGTTTCCAGAGATTCAGTACCCGAGGAGTTTAGCTAGGTTAAACTACTTATTGGGTAAAATGATAAAAACAATATATATATATATATATATATATATATATATATATATATATATATTATTTTTTTTTTATTTTTTTTATTTATATTTTTTTTTCTACCTGACAGCAGGACCATTGTGGAGCTATAATAATATTTACAATAAACATATAATAACATGAAGTAAACATATAATACTTCATTAAAAAAAGTACAAAGTGCTTCACAAGATATGATTGAAAAGCAAAGAAATATTTGAGGATAAAACAGAAATAGCAAAAAAAACAAATATAAGCAAATAATAAACTAACGTGAAATAATGAAAATAAAAATATTTATAAGGCAGTTATAACCCATTGAAGGTGTGGTAAAATGAGATTATTTATTATGTTTATTTTCTGTAAATTAGCAATGAAATTGTCATATCAAAGCGAGTTAAATATTATCTAATAGGATGTTTTAGCACTTATGCAATTCATTCAATCTTTTTTAATCAGCGGATTGTAACAGTAAACACATCTACTCTTAAGTGCTTGAGGTTAAAATATGATTCCCTTTAATAATATTGAGTTAAGCAAAAAATATATATATAGAAGTATAAATCCAGACAGACATATTAGGAGACAGATAATTTCACATAATGAAAGGTCTCCAGAGCGTAGAGAGTCTGTCAAATCTCTCTCCACTTTAGTTTTGAATCTGAATGTATTATTAAAAGCTAGAAACTAGGCTGATGCTGCACTTTTTTCTTCAGTGACAAGAAGCTAGCTCATTACATGCTTTAAATATAATTACTAGGATTTATTAAGTTAAACTGTTTCAACTGAATGACAACTGTACTGTAATAATCACCACCATCTTAACCCAGAATAATCTCTTGATTTACATTTGTTTAACTTTCATAATCTGTCTTGAATATAAAAGCAGGGTTCTGTCACTGTCATGTGGCAGCACATAAAATTCATGTTTCTGTGTAACTGTGGAGTCTATGTGATTCTCTGCTGGGTATCGCTCCTGCTGCCTCAGACGCAGAGTCATTCCCACTTTGTTGGCTAATGAAATGAGAGCATTGTCACTCAGGGACAGTAGATATTGGGTCAACTACATGCTGGTGAATAGATGTGTTATAGGGGCTGGCCCACAGCTAGGTCATCTAGTGGCACAGTTACTTCAGCAGTAAAAGGGTCAATCAGATGAACTTTTACAACGTTGTTGTTTTTCAGGATTTTTTAAAGCGATTGTTGGAGTTGCTCTGCTTCACATTGGAGTAACTTGTCCTATCCCTGACTTCTTTTGCTTTTCTGCTACCAGAGGCTTCTAAAAACCAACCATGTCGTGCCGGGACATCCATGCTACCAATGCCTTCGCCTTCATCATCGCCTTTGTGTCTGTGGGTGGGATTGCCGTGGCAGCGTTGATCCCACAGTGGCGCATCACCAGACTTGTCACCTTTAATCGCAACGCCAAGAATGTGACGGTGTATGACGGGCTGTGGGCTAAATGTGTGAGACAGGATGGATATTCTGGATGTTACTACTATGACTCAGAGGTATTACTCTAGATATTTTAGATTATTTTCTGATTTCTGTGATATTAAGTCCTAAAATGTCAGACAACTAAACAATGTCAATAAAAAAACAATGTCGTAAATATGACGCCTTGTACATACGTAACCATGTCTTTATAAAATTAATACCTTTGTCACATCATTTAAAAAAATACTATTGTACACAGGTTTTAAGAAAACTGTTCTTCCACACAAACCTGCTGAATTTCACTAGTGAGTGTTTTCCCTACGCTGCCAAACCCATAGGGGGCAGCGTAGGGAAAAGCTGAAACCTGCCAGCCAATCACAATCCTTCAAACCAACAAACTTCCTGTTAAGAATAAAATCTGGCACCTACAGGCTCATTTGTGTCGACAGATATATAGGTTTGACTACTTTTAAATACCATGTCAGAAAATAAAGTTAATAAACACAAGACAACGTTGATTGGGAAATGTGTCAAATCACGTAAGTGGATATATTGATGCATTATTTGGCGCAGACTGTAGTGTGTGGACTTCTTCATCTCTAGTTTCCAATGTTCAAACACAAATAAGAAGAGGTCTTAAATCTCCACTTTGGTTTGAGTTTTTGTTGATAATCTTTAGTGATACTAATCGGAGTTGACAAGGTTAAAAGACGAAATCTCATAAAAATCTATTTAGTGTCCTAGCTATCCGGCTACGTATGGACTAGGCTTTACAATATATGACCTACATAAAAAATATGCTTTTGTAGATTAAAAACATATCTCATTTTGTAATCCTGAAAGAAGAAACCATTGTGTTGTCCTTTTCTTCTAGTGGTACTCCAAAGTTGACCAGCTGGATCTGCGGCTCCTGCAGTTCTGCCTTCCTACAGGCCTGGCGCTGGCCTCTCTAGCCTTGCTTCTGTCCATGTCTGGGATGTGTAAAACCTGCTGCTGCTCAGACAAGCCTGAGCCGGACATTAAGACCACCAGATTCCTTGTCAACAGTGCTGGCTGCCATCTGGTGGCTGGGACCTTCCTGTTCCTCGGGGGAGCGATAGCCATCGCGCCGTCAGTTTGGTTCCTGTTCCGCACTAAACAGATGAACAGTAAATATGCCAACATCTTCTCCGACGGGTTCGCTGTCTATATATCCATAGGCTGCTCTGGAGGACTGATGCTAGCTGCGCTACTTACATTCATGTGGTATTGCATGTGTAAGAAGCTGCCTTCGCCCTTCTGGCTGCCCCTGAACCCTGTGACTTCCTCTCCGTCCACCCAGCCTCTCACTGCCAACGGATTCCCTCCTTCCCCGGTTTATGGGCCGCAGCCATTCCCACCACAGGCGCTTCCCCCCACAGTCATCGACACGCAGCCGTTTGTGCCTCCGCAGGGTTACATACAAAATGTGATGGCGCCCGCTCCTGCTCAGGTGTACATGTCCCAGGTTTCTCCTGCAGATGGGTACGGATCAGAGTTGGGAGGCTCCCAGGCATATAGCTACGCAGCGTCACAGAGCTACGCACCGTCACAGAGCTACGCGCCATCTCAGAGTTATGCGCCGTCCCAGAGCTACGCTCCATCCCAGAGTTATGCCCCGTCCCAGAGTTATGCCTCCAGCTACGCCGGCCACCGTTACTCCACCCGCTCACGTATGTCGGCCATAGAGATCGACATTCCTGTTCTGACACAGCCAGAGTGAGAGGCAGAACACGCTGAAAGCCTCTGCCCACCAGGCACCATTAAGTAGAGTGCTGATAAAACTAATAGACCCTGATAGAACAGAGATAATAATGTGAGAGCTATTTTTAGCCTCTAGTTAGTTTAAAAACTCTATCCAGGTAGGTCAGGCCTGATAGTAGAAGACGAGTCGACCCAAACAACACTACTCCATGAAGGATTATGTATTTTTTTTAAAAGTGAACATTCCTAAAGCACTGCATTCAGCTTACTATTACAAAAAGGAAAGAAATATAATTATTTCCCATGAAACAAGAAAAGCCTATGGTTCCTCTGGTTTTCCAGCTGGGTTGGACTATTAACTGAATGGGAACCAGTAGCCCAAGTTGACTAGTTCCTTTTCACTGAGTTTTTATGTTATATATTTTCTCACTTGTTACATTCCCTTTAAAATTAGGTCTCTGCTGTGGAGGTCTCTGTTATCACTACTGAACATTAACACTGACTAGCATCAACTTTGCATTGTTTTCTATAAAGTGACTAATTAATTAAGATTAATGCCACTGTGTCACAGAGAAGCAGCTGTTTTTAATGCACTAATATTATGAATACTGTGCCATTTTGCTTTTGTTTACTGGTCTTAGTTTAGCATTACGCTTTTGTAACATGCGGCCTTTTGTGTTGAAATTGTGGCTCAAAGTGATTATTAATCTGTGCCAAATCTGCCTTTGCAAATGCAGAAATTATATAAACTGTGGATCTAAACATTTGTGACATAAACAAATATAAAAGTCTATAATGAATGCAGCAAATGCAGAAACCAAATTTAACCTTGTTGCCTTTTGGATGCCTCACATAAGTAAGCGCTGAGCAACAGTTTTAATTGTTTTAATTATATTCTGTAACATTCAGGTCCATATAATGCTGTTGTCATGTTTTTCTACACTCTCAAAGTTTTGTTTTAAATAAATTACAAATCACACTTGTGGATGCGTTTTAATACACTCCATTTTGGGTTAGACATTACAAACCGTTCCTTCAACCACAGAACCAAGTAAAAGGTCAGACCGATGACCTCATTCGGTGAAGAAGTTGTCACTGAAGGA
Source organism: Alfaro cultratus (assembly GCA_903066825.1). Lineage (NCBI taxonomy): Eukaryota > Metazoa > Chordata > Actinopteri > Cyprinodontiformes > Poeciliidae > Alfaro > Alfaro cultratus. The sequence continues at coordinate 44,070 of CAEFZX010010299.1, forward strand.
AGAACCAAGCCACAGCAAAACAATCAATTTGTCGTCATTTTAAATCCGCATGTTAAATTGATATCCCTCCTTTACATATCGTCTCCTTTGCTTCTACTCAGCTTTTAATGACCACTCACGTTCTAGAAAAAAATTATTTGAATGAAATTGAATGTAAAATTCATGACTGGTTAATAACCATTTTAAAAAAATGGCTTCATTTAATTTTTCCACATCCAAGTAAAACCTTTTGTTTTCATCAGACTTTCCTCTTGTTACCTTCTAGTGATTGAGCTGAAATTTAGAAACCTTGAAACCTTAAAGATTGTTTTCTAATTCCTCCCTGATGCCTTGACTGACTGAATGCTATATCTATATATTTAACATAAGTCACAGTAAGTGAAGCACAGCATAAAAAATCAGCAAAATTGGAAAAGCTTTTGTCCTGGCATACATGAATTCATCCTGACAAGTAGCCCATCCCCCCTTCTTCCACATTCACCCACTCATCCATTCAATCTCCCACATATTTTAGGTATTGCTGAAAAAAACACTTAATCATAAAACATCTTCCAGGACTCTAGTTTTACATATTTTAAAGAATCTAAATGAACATTGAGAAGCCAAAACTCATACTTCCTTCTCTGTTACTACTTTGTTTTAGGGTTCAAGGTTCATAATAATCACTTTGATTAAAAATAAAGTGTTTATGTTGGGTTTTTTGTAGCATATAAACCGCCCTGAACATCTTTATCAGAGCAGGAACATCTGAATATAATACTATAGTTTACTGTGTCTTATTCTTTGTTCCTCAGATCGTCAGTCAGAGCCAATAATCCCAGTTCAAAAAGATAAACGCAGCGCACAGACTCAGCAGGGAGGGTGTAAACGGTGGAGATTAGGGGTCGGCACAGATGGCTTTCATATGCTGGCGTAAGGAGACGCGGGGGTGGGTTCTCGGTTGCCACGGGAGACAGCACCTCAAACACAGCCTGGCGGCTCATGAATACAAAAGCAGTGAGATGTAACATGCTTTTCATTCACACCGCTTGTGAATGTGTGAATGAAGGGGAGCTGGTTGAGTTACATGAACTTGGCCCCAGGTCACAGGGAAGCCCTTATCTCCATTTTTGTTTTTCATCCTGTCAGCATCACTATAATTCCCAGTTTGTGCTCAAATAAACTGTATATCATTTGGCACCTAATGCAACCCCCCAACCCAAAAAACGCCACCAGCCCCCCATCTGCACACTCCTTTCCAATCATCACCCTCTCATCTTCAGTTCTTGCTTTCTGCTTCCATCTCTTCCTCAGATCAACATACAAGATAAACAGAATAACAAAGGAAACAATAATGCAGGCAAAATAAGTAATATGTTTTTTTTTCTTATTTTGTCACAGTGATATCAGTGAACTGATATAAATATGTAAAACAAAACATTTACGGATCAAAGATGAGTGTTTTAGCTTGAATCTCACAAAGAACGATAAGAGACTCGCACAGAATAATTTCAAAACCTTATGATACATTTTAGTGAACCCTTTTCCATGTTCAGTGAAGAAAATTACATACCAAGTTCAAAAACTGAAATGTTAAATATACTAAATGACAAATAAACTCAAAATGTGCTTTCCAGTTTGTTTTAGTGTGCATGAAATTAAGCTGATGTTTTCTATGAAAAGTTGTTTTTTTTAAGAAATTAGGATCATGTCAAATGAAAACAAATCAAACCACAATTATTCTAAAACTAATGTTATATTAATTAAAGTCATGTTGCATTTATGTCAATAAAATTCTCATCTTAAACAAATGCATTTAATTAATGTTTAAAACCTCAAATATTTAATGTAAACCCAAAACCCATGTAAAGACAAACCACAACTAAGCACTGTTCATCCTCATGCTTCTTTTGAAAATTGCTATACATACATTAAAATGAACAAAAGATTTGCATCTTATTTCTCATTAAATTCTTAAAGGAGGCACTTTTTAGATTTCACCAGTGATGTAAACACTGGAGGGGGACAAATATAAATAAATGATTAAATAGCTAAAGGACAGAACATGTGGTCCTTCCTGCAGACGAGTATTAAAATATATTTTCTACGTTGTTCCAGCATAGGAGCATCGTGTTCTCAGCTGCTGGATATAAGTTTGCATATTATTAAATATTATAATGTGCTGTTAGCCACTTGGACTCCCCAAGCAGGAATACTTTGTGGTTTTTATTTACCCACCGGTCACTTGGTGTCCTACGGAAGTGACCGAGCAACGGGACTGGTCGTGTGTTTGCAGACAGAAAACTGGGCTGAGGGGTTTTTCCGGGGCCTTTTTTAGTGACGTTTTGTGTATCTTTTTCTGCCTTGGTGGTGGAAGGCCAGAAGGATTTACCATATGGTCAGCTGGACTCATGCTGACTCTGTGTTTCGGTCCCACTGAGGTTTTGTTTAAATGTGCTGGCTGTTTTTCTATTTCTGGAACAGACGCAGTTAATGGTCCCAGAGCTAACAGGGTTTGCATTTACTGCTGTTACTAACTGATAACAAGGCATTTTGTTTAATGTCAAACTAGCACAACTGTGCAACTAGATCAGACTGAACATCAATGTGCTTAAAAGAAGTGAGAAAAGCTCTAAAAGTTTACAAAAGCTTTTATTTCAATGCACCTAAATCCATGGAACATCTTGACCTCTTCTGACTACGGAAAACTGAAAGCTGAAATTGAACCAAAAGATGATTCAACTAAATATTAGTTTGAAAAACGCTATTGAGGTTTTCTCTAACGGATTTGTTTTCCTGTTGAATTTTACAAATTTTACAATTACATGCTTAAAAACCGTTGAGATGATTATTATGGTCTAATTGATTTATATTATAAAAACCTGGGATTGTTGTGTGTAGATTCATAAGAGTTCCTGCAAATCTGCACCAAACCTGTTTATGTACCACAATTATGTCCCAGCCGGACTTGAAGAGATGTAAGGAAAACAAATGAACAGTCTTGAGTGAACCGAGCCGTCTCACAGTACATATGTGGGTTTAAAGAGCACTTACGCTGCTGTTGGCCTGTCCTCCAGGTTCAATCATGTAGGTGTGATTGCCATCGAAAAACATCCCACTGAAAAAGAGAAGGAGGTAGGTGAGGAGAGGGCAGTAAGACCAAGTTTCTGTTTTTTTTCATCATTATTAATGCCAGTGTGATTGATTAGTCATTTCAGTGCTTGATCAAGAGGTTTAATGTGCTGCTGGGCCACTTTGAAGAATTAAACCTGTGAGATTTCCCTCATAAGGACATTTTAAAACACTCTACAGCAAACAAATTCTGTCTTTTCTTCAGATATTGCTTTGTTTGTAAACCAGGTGGTGAGAAAAAGTAAATGCTATGTTACAGATTTATTCTGTTTTTGTGTTTTTTTTTCTCACACTCAAATATTTAAGATAATCAAACTCATTTTACCGTGAGACAAAGATAAGATGAGTAAACACAAAATGCAATTTTTAAATGGACAGATGTTTTTAGAAGAAAAAGACTATCCAAATAAACTTGCTTCTACTTGAAAATATAACTCCCTCCTTTGTTAAATCATAGATTAACTGTGATTAATAACCACAATGTTTAGAAAGTAGAATCAATTTCACCTGCTACACGAGTTGGCCAACTATTGCCAAAACTTTAGAAGAAAAATCTGAACCTGTTTGAAAACATAACGAAGACTAGAAGATATTTAAAAGCAATGACAGAAGGGAAAGAAGTTCAAGAACAGATAAAGTAATTTATGTATTTGTGTGGAAAGTGTTGCAAAACCATTCCCAGTGAGAGCCATTATCCAAAAAGTGGAGAAATTACTTCAAGAGCAGATTAAATATTCGTCAAAACAGAACCCAGAACAGCATCTAAACCTGAGGCGTCACGTTCATAAGTAAGGTCAGAGTTCATAATCCAACAACAAGAAAAAAATTTTGCATTTATGGTGGAGTTCTAAGAAGAAAACAAGTGCTGAGACAAACACACACAAACGTCAGCCTTGTGTTTTTCCCCATAAAACATCCCAGTTACATAAAAGGAACTCAACATAAACAGACTGTGGAGCTGCTTTGCTAATGTACGACCTGGGCAACCCATCAGAACGGATCCAATCTGTAACTATGGTGGCCTAGTTAAAGTCCAGACATAAACCGGACTTATCAATCAAATCTGATAGATCTGACAGATAAGGTGTTAAATCAATTGTGCAAAGAGGAGTGGGCCAAAATCCAAAAACGGCTTGAAATAAGTACTGAGGAAGTGCTGAAATTATTCCTCAATCAAACGCCAAAACACTATTTAACTAAAAATGAAAAGATGTTGCTGTTCAGAATATGCAATAAAACCAAAGTGTCTTGTACACATTAAACAAGACAAACCAGAGGTATAGTGAAACTGTAGAAACTGTCAACGGAGTTTAATGTAGAAAACAAAACAAAGCAGCAACACACAGACCCACACGAGCATCATCATCACACACTGAAAAGTGATTAATCAGTTTGACTTTAAGCTGACAGGTGAAGGACCTCTGCGTGTCGCGTCCTTATGAGTAAATGTGCTCACCATCAGACAGCAGCCTTTAATTAGCTTTATCTGGAGCTTTTAGCAGATTGGTCAGGTCAAACTGTGAAGTCACCAGGGTCAAAACGCTGCAGGGACACACAATCTATCTCCTTACTCTCAGGCTGTTTCATCCTCTCTGACCTCCGGCTCACCTTCAGCACAAACACTCTCTCTCCTGAGCCGACAATGCACTTACAATAAACTACACACTTACATGGACAGATTTACTTAATGGGACCATGAGGTTAAATCTCTAACTTCATCCTACCAAATGTAAAATAAATATTAAGCCTGGCAATTAAATAGTTAGTGTAAAACAAATGAGTGAATAGCATTGTGAATATTTGGCTGAACAATGAATCCCTATTTTGTTTTTTAGGCTAAATAACCCAAATTAATGCAGTTAATAATTCTTACTTTATTACGGTACCAAAAGAACTAGAGCCAGCCTTCAGCCTTTTGTGACGTCACCAGGGGCAAATACATGTGGACACTTGTTTTTGGGAGGACAAATTTTATCTTGGTTAAACAAAAAGTTGCAACATAGCAAACAGAAAAACTGTCCAAAATGAAAACAGGACGTAGTGTAAAATATGTGCATGTTGCATTAAAATGAAAACAGCTGTTGTGAATTAAAAATAAATATATTTGAGATCATATTAAAGCCTACTGTTTTAGAGATCCTTTTAGTCAAGATATTCTTCATCAGGAACAAATGATGGACTAATATTGTCTTCATGTAGGGTGAAGCCTATTGAAACACAGGATAAAGGGCTTTTTTCTGTGTGAGAGAAAGAGAGAGAGATGAAGAGGTAGAGAAAGAAGAGAAGACATTTGGAGGAGAGAACAGGATGTATATAATGATAGAGAACTGACTCAGCATGGAGGAAACACTCCCTCCAACGCCTGGCTTACACTTATATATTTGTTTTCATTTTTATAAAAGCAGAAAAAAAATCTGTCATGTTATAGCCTCACATGTCCTAAATATGCTCGGTTTGTGAAATGCTTTTACATTTGATTAATTCATTGCCTGTTTTTTCATTATAGTGCATGCACCATTACATAATTTGCTGTGCCACAGTCCCATGAAATATGCAAAAGTGACTCCAGGCCTGAGCTGTGCTCAGCCTAATCAGCAGGTAGGAAAAATACCTCAGACATTCACAATAATTAGCTGAAATGACATGTTTGCTCTGAATGTTTTGGTGTATTTAGCCTGACTTTGTGATGAAGAGGGACACGAGAAATAGAAACAAGCTTTGATAGATCTGGAGTGGGAATCATAATGTTTCAGGAGACGACTGAAGGCGATAATTAGTGTGAACTCTCAACAATGTGAAAATGAGTGTGTTAAATACTCACTGTTGTGCTATCAAAGAATTCATTAAAATGTTATTTTCTTCATCTCGAACCTTTCATTTGGAACTAAAGCAAGATTTACAAAGAACTAATCACTGTTATTCAGAAAAACACTACATGCCTTGCAAAAACCATTTGTTCACATTTAATGTTTCCACATTTTTTAAACCACAAATTTCAGTAACAAAGAGGCATATGATTTATAACTAGAAGAAAAACAAAGAAAGCATTTTAATTTATACATAAAAATCAGAAGTTCTGTAGAAACTTCTGATTTTTGGGGTTTTTCTGCACCTGCTTTGCACATTTAGACACAGAAGTTTTTGCCCCAAATTCTTTGGAAAACAGCTCAAGCTCAGTCTGATTGGATGGAGTCTGTCTGTGATCCCACCAATTTTTGATTGGATTAAAGTTTGAACACCACAAATAAGTGTTGTGCAACTAAATATTTAAGGCTGAATCATTCTAGCTCATGAATATGCTTTGAGGTAAATCATTTGATATGTTTAGGCTCATTGTCCTGCTGGAAGGTAAACATAAAACTGCTCAATTCTGACCAGCTTTCTTGTCCTCACACAAGAAAAGCGTCCTACACCATGATGCTGCCACCACCAGGTTTTTCCATGAGGATGATGTGTTCAGTGTAAGTTTTCTGCAACAAAGCATTTTGAGTCCAGATCAAAACAATCTATTTTGATCAGAACCACATTTTCCTTGCTTGTTCTTTCGGTTTAGGTGGATGTGTTTTGACTGTGCCAAGATGAATTGAACAGTTTTATGTAAGTGGTGCTAAGCTTGGGATACGTTTTTCCAACCTAACTGTTTTAAACTTCTCTAAAACTCTCCCTGACCTGTCTGCTCCGTTCTTTGTTCTTTGTTATGCTGTTTGTTAAATAATGCTCTTCCAGCTGGATTTATACGGGGGTTAAATCACACTTTACTGATTAATACAATTACTTCTGAATGGAGGTGATGGAATTTGATTTTAGTTTGGGGTGTCAGAGTAAAGGGGGATCACTACAAATGCATGTCACGCTTTTTTGATTTTCATTTCTCACAAAATGTACAAAACCTTCCACTTCACAATTTGATGCTACTTTGTGTCGGTCATTCTCACAAAATTCTAATAAGATACTTTATTAGAAGGTTTGTCCAGTTGTAACCATTTTGTGGTTATAACCGGACAAAATGTTGAAAGGTTCAAACGGTGCCTATACTTTTACAAAGAAACTGTGTGTGCACCATACATGTGCAAGCAGAATAACGCAGACTCTGACTTAGAGTACAACATGTACTCCTCCCAAAAGGCCTCGTTTTTCACTCTTCTCTTGAACAGAGCACCACTTTCAAGCAGGAATGCTAAAAATACCAACATTAGGAAGAAGAAAGAGCAGAGGAAGAGCAGCAGAGGGAAAAGAGGAGAGGAAGAAGTAGTCGTCTGTGTGAATGATAACCCTTGTAACACAAAATGCAGACAGGCAGGAACGGCTGGAGAAAACTAATTACATTGACCTGATGAGGCAGGAAGACCTGAACCTGAACACACAGAGGGAGCAACATTAGCAGGAAAAAGCTACATCCATGGTGTTTATACTCACTGCAATCCGTGGCAGGTGGAGAGCGCTGCGAAGGAGCGAGGCGCGTCTCTGACCCTCCCCTGGTAGTAGCAGTGCTCTCCTCCCTGAGTGCAAAACACAGTCAGGTTACGTTCGATAGCATGGCTTCGATTAAAACCTTTCAGACATCTTGTTACCGCCTTCCATCAAGAGGTGAGTCCAGAGTGATCAATCACACTGATTTTCAAAACACGTAAGTGTAAACATGACGCTGTGTTGATTTGTGCCTGTGCTGTAATTCAGCATCAACACTTTCACATGATCCCATCTGTGGAATAACACACTCTCTGTTCCAGCTTCCCCAAACTATGAACCTTCATGCCAGGTCCTCTGTAATGTGTTTTCCATCTCCACCAGCAATTTCTCTATCCTTCTGTGTGTGAGTGTGTGTGTGTTGTTGAGCATAAACGTACACTTATTGTCTGCAGATGAGTATGATGTCTAAGTGCTCTTCTGACTTCTTCTGCTCCATTTCTTGCTGCCTACCAGCCATTAGACAGGAAGCTTTTATCAGAGGATCAATTACTGATCTAAAGTCTAACCCTGTGGACACCAGCAGACGTTCTTGATTATCCAGACTTCTTACTGTCCCTCAATTGTGTCTCGTACGGCTTTGTGAAAGAAATATGCATGTAAGCATTTGTATGCAAAAAAAGTGAGTGAAGACTTGGATTTATTATTACGCTACAAGTTCATCAGCACTTTGCAGATCAGACCTCTGTGCAGGCAGACTGTACATAACCAGTTTCTAACAGCTGAGTTTACTTGTGTTGTTTGTGAATAATATTTAAATTACTATTCCAAACATAATAACATTTTTGTCATACTGAAATGTGACAAATATGCAAACACTCTTTTTACAATACAGAAAAACCATAAAAAAGTCCTGCAGAGATAAACAATGTCAAAATAGTAAATGTTTCACAAATGGACATCTTCTAAATATTGGCCTATTTAGTAATAGCTATAATATTCTGAATGTCCGTGTTTAACGTGTAGTATTCTTCAAAACTATTGTGACAAAGTGCACAAATATAAATACAAAGATGAAAATAAAAAGACTGAGAATTAAAACTTATATTAATAAAAGTTGCTTTTCATACTAATCTGCAATCTGCAATGGTCAGTGGGACAAACACTCCTGAATCAGCATTTAAAGTATAAGAAACGGTAAAAGTGTGAAGTCCTCAGAGTAAAAATAGCCTGCGGTGTTTTCATCCTCTATGTTTCTATCCATAGAGGCTGTAGAGTTAGTGTCAACAGTTTCCACCTTCATTTATTCCCTATAAATAAAATGCTGTGTTTATTCATCAGGGGTGTCAAACCCATTTTCATTTAGGGCCATATCAAAAATCTGAATGTTCTTAAATGGCCGGTTGTGCTGGAATATACTGAGAAAACCAATTAAGCTGTTAAAATATCAATAAATATAAATATCCAGGATTTTGTGATTGTTTTAGTGTTTTTGTTGCCATGAAAATTACAGATTTTGTGGCGTCAATCTAGAAATGTTTGAAAGGATTTTTTTTTTTATATTCTCACTAATGTATGATGTTAAATGTGACTTTTTATTACTCATTGTATCAATTACGTACTATATAATCAAGTAAGGCTAAGGCAGCAGTCACTTAAACCCAATGTTTTTGACCAATTTTGAGAAAATCTGCAGTAAAATCAGAAAAAAACATGGAGTTTTTTTGATTTTGTGTGAATTTTGCGAATTTGTGAAAAACTAGAAGGACTTATTGATGTAATTTGGAGTCTAGAGGGCCATGTGAAAAGCTACGGTGGGCCAGATTTGGCCCTCGGGCCTTGAGTTTGACACCTGTGCCTTACATAATAGTTGAAGTTTAAAGTTTTGACGAGAAGAAGAGATCTGTTCTGTCTAAACACCTGGAGATTTGCATGAATACACAGTCAGATTAGATATGCTCACATAAAAATAGGCATTTTATGTTTTATTATTTTAGTTTATAGCATTACGGCTCCATAGAGGACTGCACATTAAAATAATTGAGACATGAAGGACTTGAAAGAAGCAACAAGCACCTTGTTAGAAAACCATAAAGTATATGTGCTTTTAAACAGACCTTAAGAATAAACGTGTTGATAAAGAAGTCTTCATGAGGATAATTGAGTATGAATTAGAGAATAAAGCAATACTTATACTATTATAGCAACAAGATGGAAAGATGTCCATACAGAAAGAAATTTTAAGTCAATATATAACATAAAAGAGGATCTGAAAGTCATTAAGATGAACCTAAAACTGCAGATGAAGAGGAAGGAGGTTGTTGAAGGCACAGAAAATGTGCGCAAAATCATAAAAACAGAGCAGGCTATTTATAAGTGATGCTGTGCTCCACTATCCCAGAGTCTCTCCTCTTCCTGTCGTACTGAACCTTCTGCTCCACTTCTCATCAGAAGAGGAGAAACCAAATAGGGAACATTCACCATGTGCACATTTTTCCATGTGTCTGTCGCTGAGCTGGTCAGACCTGGGATCTCCTTATTCCACAAGAAATAAGGAATCAAATAAAATGCACAACTAAATATTTAAGGCTGGACCCTGGATGGGGGTAATAAAACACAACACATAATAAAACAAGATCACCTCTAGCAGCTGTTCCTGAACGGATCCGTCACTTTCAAATGCTTTCCATACAAACTTCACTTACATTAAGCATCATGTGAATCTTTAAAAACAGCAACAAGTCATTTCAACATGTGATTAGGCTTAATTTACAATAAATATATGTACTTTAATAATAATGACAAGAGTAATTAATAATTAGTTTATGATTGTGAAATCATGTTTCCAGTAACTTGTACATCCATTAATAATTTGTAATAAAACCTGTTCTGCTAACGCAGAGTAAATGCATCTTGAACAACCATTCTATATAATATAATATAATATAATATAACATAATATAATATAATATAATATAATATAATATAATATAATATAATATAATATAAAAGAGAAAACTGTAAGTTTTTACCATTTCCATCTTTCCTGTAGCAAAGTTTGTGAGAAAATATTTTGTGCCATAATGAACGGCGTGATCCGCCCTGAACTAACTGCATTAAATTCAACCTGTGGACTCCTGATAACACATTTAACAGGATGGCACTCTGTCTATTATCAGATGCCATACAGGAGCAGAACAGATCCTGGCCCAGATCTATCAAAGCAGCAGCCGCTGGACACTTTGACCTTTACACGCCGCACACAAACAAAGGAGGCTTGTCTCAAATTAACCTCCTTGAAAACAGACATTTAAAACAGAAAGAGCTGCTGCTTTTTGTTCAACCAGAAAGAAACTGTCTCCTCTTGACATTCATCAACAATGTGAATTAATTCACTGCTTTATATCGACTGTTATAATTACCGGTGACCATATTTTCCGAGATCTGTTGAGTTAATTTGGATCATTCTCTCTAAAACATCTGATATTACCACTAATCTGCTGCTTAGCCGAGGAAATCCTGAGCATTATGAATCCTCACCCACTTACAGAGCGGTGTCACATAACGTCTGAGTGGGCGTCCTGTAACTGAGCAGTGCAGATTTCACAGGATTATCGGAGCAATCTTAATCTGATTTCAGAGTAGCTGAAGGTTTAAGCCACAGCCGATGATCTCTAGAAATTCACAGTTCATCCATAACACTGTAAAGACACTCATGAAAATTGTCTTTTTCTTCAGACTTTGTGTGACATCTTCTAGTTTAGCTTGATGAAGCTTTTTGTTGTGACAAAACAGATGTTTCCAGATTTTCTTTTTAAAGGAGAGCGTGTTTTCTGAAAGGGTTCTGCTCGTGTATTTACTTCAATGCATAGAGAGTTACTGGGTTAATTCTTGTAATATTGAAAGACAAATAAGTAACACGAGAGGCTGGCAGATATTTTTTGAAAGTGCAATATGCAAATACTCTCCATGGATCACTTGCCAGATGTTTGGTGCACAAGTTTGACTTTAAGTTTACATTTCATTTGGATTTTCTCTGATCCAACAGGGTCAATATTATGCAGACATTTTCAACTAAGTAGTACTTGGACAAATATCTTCTAGCAAGCTGGAGGAAAACTTCATACCTTCTTTAGCCATCCCATTAGCAAACTACAAGCTTCTGAAATGTTTTTAGGTAGTTTAATGATCCATTTGTTTAAGAACCCCTAGCCGACCTCCCCATATGAAACTTTAAACATTTTGGAGAGCTGGTTATTCCTATTTTTTATTCCCAAATATCCAGTCACAGTAATGTGAAGTCCTTGTTGACAGCAGCAAAAAGCAGCTGTTGTTTCTGCTGCACCTTCCTGAGGGACATTCCTTGAAAATATGAGGAGGGGTGTATGTAAATATTTGATATCCAATGATATGTGTCCAACATCTTAACTTTAAATCTCATTGCAATTGTTTGGTGTGTTAGCAAGGGTTCAAATGCATCTCTGAATGTCTACAATTACTGATAAGTGTACGCAAACAAAGTAAACATTTTGATCATTGGCTTTGCAATTATATTAGAAAGAATAGGCAATTATCAAAACAGAAGGAAGACTTCAAGGGAAATTTTAAGTTGTAATAGCCGTGGGTCACATCGCAGCTGCACATTAACGTAGTGAGAATGATTTTTATTATCTTACTTTGGTGATGACGATCTTCCCATTCTCTGATAAATGCCTCTCCTGATATCCCGAAGACAGGAGATCGCTGTGAAAAGAAAAGGGGGGGAAAAAAAGTAAAGTTTTGCTCTGTGGCTTGCACAAGTTTTACTGTACAACTATAAATGTGCCTAATTATGACCCGCATCAAGAGACAGCTCTATTTCCAGCTAACAAAACCTACATAAAAATAATTATAAAGGTATAGGCTCCTAGAAAAATGTTATGTAAGAATGCGTGTGTGTGTGTGTGTGTGTGAGTCACTATCAGAGGAAGGAGGGACAAACCAAGGTCAGTAAGTGGGAGAGGAAGCAGAAAAGGCAGAATGAGATAGAGGCAGGAAATAAACTGAGAGGGTAAAAGAGAGAGAGAGTGGCATAAATAAGTAGAAATTGGACTGCGTGTGCACTTTCTTAGCAGAGCTGGACCAAAGCATCCCAGTGGAGATCCACCCCGCAGGTCCAAACCGAGACAGAGATGAATGAGCTTTACTGCTCACACACACCCACTCAGGAATGCAGCATAGTAATCAGGATTTCTCCTGTCTTCCGTACGTATCCCATTGTTTCTGAATTGTCTTGGTGATGTGAAGGCATGGAAGGTGTCAAGGTTGCTGATATAAAACTGAGGAGCTTTCAAAATCCTTCGTAGAGACCTGAAGAAACCTGCATTGTTAACAGTGATCCATGTGCCCGGCTAGCTATTTTATAGTCTCACAACCAAGTGAGGCTTGCAAACTCATAAAATGTGCAGCAGAGAAAAGTGTCACTCCCAAGCTGCTGGATGCACTATGTAATATGGCTCTCCGCAGCTGAAAATAAACATTATCAGAAAGATATTAATAGACGGTTGATCCACAAAACTGCATTTACAGCAGAAATAAACTTCACTCAGAACCCTGGCCTGGTTTCTGCGGTCCTTTTAAGTCTTATATAAACAGATTAACTAAACTGACAGGACAAGCTTCAAGCCTTTATCACATCTTCTTTAGAGTACAATATATATATATTTTTTTTTTATGTTTCTGTTGATCTTTCATTGCTTTGGTGCCTGCAGGTCATTAATAATGCAGCAGCCAAACATCTATTTTCTTGGATAATACATTCAGGTCCAAAAGCAAATAGGATGAAACTTTTTTTAGTGCTGGCCCTGAATCTCTGAAATAGACAGTCATTTTAAATCACTGCAAAATATTGTTTTTAAAGTTTTTCAGCTCTAATTGGGTGGAAATCCTAATGGAGATAACCAGCAGAAGTTGTGCCTTAACCTACCAAGAGTGGTGATCATTCAGTTCGAACTAACAGTGTGAGCAAAGGCCAATACAGAACTTCAACATGTGAGGGTCAAGAATTACAAAATCTTGCGTCACTAACTTTGATATAGAAGAAAACATTTTTTTTCTTATTATTATGAGGTTGTGTTTTTTTAATTTGTAATTGTGCTTTCTTAATGTTGATGTGGTTTTGAATTTGTTGAAGTGATTTGCACCTCAGGGCCACTGTACCAGAAGGCTCTCCAGCACCAGTGAAAAAGGCCTCTGACTGAAGACTTTGAAATCCAGAATGTGATCTTTGTTAATTTGGAAGATTTGATCTGTGAATAAACAAACTCGGAATAAAGGTTGAATTTTCTAAGCTTTTTATTGTAGTGTTTCATATTTAATACTTTATACTTCTTCACGAAGGGGGCCAATAAATGTGGATGGACGCTTTAGTTATTTGAAAAAAAAAAATCAAAGTTACAGAGAAGACAAAATGTTATATCAGCATCACAGCTCTAACACAAAAGCACTCACCTACAAAAGATGAGTTGGCTCTGTGCTAATGGGCAGTTTGCTGTTGCAATAAAAAATAAGTGGATGAAGAGAGTGGAGAGAGGAAAAGAATCATGAACAGAGGAGTAATCGCCAGAGGGGAACGCAGAGGTGAGATTTGAAAAATAAAGTCTGAATATGGAGTTTAGGTCTGAAACAGAAATCATAACGTGCTCTGCTATTAGACTATTCTTAAAGCTCAGGCCGAAAATCAGACTAACATCCACAGCACAAATTAGAGACTTCACATATATCAAGGCAGCATAAAGTTGTTTCAGTGCAAACATATGTTTCTGTGATGAAGACGTTTGATGGGTGCAACTCTTTGTTCTGCTGGGATGTGTGTTTAAGATTCGGAGCCTGTGATCTTCATCCAGACTCATGCTGAGCTCAGAGACGGGGGGTTCAGGAGCGCAGCGAGGTAGAGACATGAGAGGTTTGCTAACGGAGGGCGCCGATAACAGATTTCAGCTCTAATTGTTGTGGGATTTAAATAATTCACGTGACAGACGAACAAGCAAAGGAGAGCCTCCACTCACACACACGCACATATCTCCCTCCCCTTCTTGTTAACATGAGTTCACACGTGAAGAAAAACAAGAGTGCATGCTTGCTCTTTGGAGCTTCGCTCTCACATGAAAAAAATCTAAGATACCTGTTTACTGCTAATACAACACTGTGCAGAAGTCTTGAGTTATTTTCAGATTCCTTTATATTTTGCTTCCAAGAAGCCACATTTTTTCACAATCTTTTATAAATTGGTCATTCTTCAGAATTTCTAAGGTATTTATTTTAACAATGCAGACTTTAATAGCATATTTTACTCATTTTTAAACCACCAGTATCTTTCAGAAAAATATTTTAGAGCTGCTCTTAAAAGTGTACACAAGCCCCTGTCAAAATGCCAGGTCTTTGTAAATTAAAGAAGGTGGAGTTCAGATGTTTTTATTAGATAGTTCTGACTTTTCAACATTTGCATCATTTAGCTGATGGAGGTTTCTTCATTTGAAAAACAAATCCTGTTTTCTTTTTATGTCTGAACTATGGAGTACAGTTGTCAGAAAGCAAAGATCTCCCAAACCCTGCAGGACAATGTGTGTTACTATCAAAGTATCTTCTTGGAAGCAGAAAGTACAGAAGCAGTAGTGGAGGTATGAAACATTCCCATGGTCATAAACGCTGTGCTTATTTATTTGACCTGCATCATGTCTGAGTGGAGCAGATGTATTGTTGAAACTAGTTTCCTCCTCACTTAGTGTTTGTTACAGTCTCCCTTTGGCTCATTTCTCTTTTAAATCATCTTTTTATCCTCCACTGTAGCGGAAAGGATTTCTCGTTGCTCTGTTGCTGCAGCAGCATCTGTTGGAGACTTGGGGTCCAGCTGTCTGTCGGACCCCAAGGAGATTTCAGACCTGGATCCTCAGATGTTCCACGCTCACGGTGCAATATGTCAAATCTTACTGAGCATTCAGACAGGAGATCTTTTTATGTTTTGATTTTAACAAGTCTATAAACAAAAACACACAAAAAAGCAACGAAAAGGCTTCAACTTTAGGAAATGTCCTCCTTATTCCACCCTAAATGGCTTTTCTAAATGGTAAAAACTGACTCAAGCAGGGAGAGCACAGAGTCCATCTGCCTGTCAGCCCCTTCAAACATCATCCATCCTTTAAATATTTTTGTTGTGAGCAGCTCTGGGCAAAGCAATCTACAGTGACAGCATGGCTTGATCTCCTGAAATGACTTTCTCTCTCTCACACACACACATTGTGTATTTTTATATCTCAGCAGGGACTTTGCATAGATTTCCATTCATGTTTCATTCATTTCTATAGCCTAAACCCAAACCTAAACTCAATTAACACTTCAGTCATAAATCTAAACTCAAAACCAGCATTTCTTCTTATGGGACCCAGACTTCGGGGCCCATAAAGAGAAGTGGGATTTTTCTTTTAAATGGGCCTTACAGTGTATCAAATACAAGGCCACACACACACATTACATTTTTTGTTTTGCTCTACGATTCCTCTCACAATCTGTGTCGCCAAGTGCCGCTTTGCCGCTGGGATGAAAAACAGCACAAAAAGGCCACCCTGGCAGGATGTTCATGCTTGAGTAGAAGTGGACTGGCAGCAGAGTTGCTTAGCAGGCTTTTCGTTGCTTTCCCACACTCTTTTCAAAGACTCTGCTTAATAGACACACAATCCCAAATCACACAAATGGCAGCAGAAATTCTGAAAAAATAAGGAAATCTTAAACACGATTCCTCTGTAATGACTAAATCGGTCTCGACATGGATTTATCATTTAACCTGATAATAAAATGGCAGTGCCACACAAAGGACTGTGCATGTGCTGTGTCAGGGGTCCCTAATCAGGATGGGTGGGGGCCAAATAAGAGGAGGTCAAAGGCAAAGGAGGACTGAGAATAAAGCACAAGGTTGACGAAGCAAGATCGGGGAAACAAGAGAAATAAAAACGTGAAAGAGATTGAAGAGAAGGAGCGAAGGCCTTTCTTCAGGGAAAAAGCTGCAGCTGCTTTCACCTGCCCCCCAACCCTTCTTTTGACAACCTTCTCCCCCACCGAGGCCTCATTAAGGGTCTCCAGGCTGTAATTCATTCACTCTCCAATCACTTATCGGTCGTGCAATTCCACCAGCAGACTCAACGGGAATTCTGCTCCTGTTGCAGAGGGAATACTTTAACAAGAAACAGGGACGCAAAAATAACTAAAACTAAACACAAACATTTCGTCGTCCTTCTTGGGAGCCATGACTTTAGTCCATAGCGTGCCAAACACAAACAGATCGGATTCCTGAATTATGCAATGACAACGATGTTGTGGGAAGGTGGCATGTCTGACAAAGTATGGATGGTTATTTAATCCATGCTAAATTAGGAAGGCTCATAGTAGCAATTCAAAAGGACTGTACTTTTGGGAACAAACCATCCTGCTTTGATTACTCTTTACACACAATTTAACATCCTCACAAGCTTCTACATTCATTCATTTGTTGAAACTTTGCTATCCTGCAGCTTTATTTAACTTCCTTGTGTGGTAAATTTTGTTAAATAATTAACCTTTTGACAGTAAGCTACACTTTGAGGATTTTTTATTCAGTGTGACAAGAGAATACCACAGAAACAATAGGCTTTAGAGGAGCATTAGTATGTGTTCATGCTGAGAAAACAACTGTCTTCTTCTCGTTTCTGTGTTCAACGAGTGGCGGATCCAGCGTCCCTCTTTGTCTCGGCTAATCCTCCACACCGACTGAGACGACTCGATGGAGGAGAGGGACAAAGAAAAGGACAGAATAGGTAAAGAGAGAGGGGGATGAATTAGGAAATATAAGAAGAGAATGAAGAACTCTAACGTCTCAGAATAAAAGTATCAGAGTATTTAGTATCAGGTTTTTTTAAATAAGGGAGTTTAAATGTAAAACAAACATCTACAAACCCACTGTACTGCATATGAGTTTAATGTGAAGAAATGAAGCACATTTGATTATTTATATGACCTTTTAACATGCAGGTATATGGGAGTTATAGGTGTGAAATTTACAGTTGCTACTCTCTAAAGACAATGTAAGTTGTTTTTTAAAATTATTTTTAAACAATTTTTAGCTTTAGAGGCCTTTATTTATTAGTAGTTTTACAGAAAGAAGAGCAGAATAAATTAGCCATGGCTCTATATAAGGTTACTGCTTCAACATTTGAGTATCACTTTCATAAAGGGTTAGGGTAGCAAATCTTATTGGTAAGATATGGTCAACATATCTAAAACTTACATTGACACCAAAATATCTAATTTCCACAAGATGACTTATTTTGACATCTCATGTTAACAACACAATTATCCCACTAGTCTTATCATTTTCAGTAGGTGCCATTCCCAGCTTTGAGTTCAAACTTCTCAGGCTAACAAGTCTCAATTTTTAACCTTAACGTACCTATCTAGACTGTTCAAAAACAACCCATGTACTGAAAGACATTAAGACTTGCTGCACAGACCGAAAGACCTCTGATCAACATCTTTCTCCAACAGGCCAAATCAAAGCTTTGAGAGAGAGATAGAAATGTTTAAATCCCAGAAATAACAGAACATGCTCTGTCTTCTTCCAGAGAAAGATGTTTCATTTGCATGCAGCATCAGTTTTAGTCTAGAGGAAAGCAGCTCCCATGCCTATGACTTACCAACCTTCTCCTCTATACACATAGCAAACAATGTCAACATAAACTCTTGGAGCAGAGAATGAGTCTCTGAGCAAACACAATCTAAAACACATTGAGCATTACTTTTGCTTCACACACACACGATTCCCAGTGTGACAGCTACAGTTATGAGCTCAAAGATTCAACTGTGTGAGTCTGATATGATGACACACGAATCATCAGGGAGCAAAGTTTAGCCTGAGGCAAGATAGGAAAAGACAAAAGTGTGGAGAGGAGAGATGCTGGTTCACAGGCAGCCACTTCAAGCACCTCAGCATCGTATTTCTCCTCATGTCTGCTGAACCTCGTTCACCCACACGTAAAGATTCAGGGGAGCATGAAGGACTTCCTCATGCTCCCCTCTTGCTCCTTTTTGCTCCCTCTATGACAGGCACTGTTTTTACCTCATCGAGTTTGCAGTAAATCACATCATAGGTCTGTGTAATAAAGAACAGACCTTGGAACAGAGGAGGAAGTAAAGATGGGAAAGGAGGGGCACATCTGGGCTGACTTAATGTGAGTACAGATGTGGCTGGAATATATGTTTTAAAACAGGACAGGAGAGGCTATAAAGACACATGCATGTGAAGAGCTAAGGTTCACATGCGCACAACGGACACCAGAAAGAGATGCAGCAAAATTCATGGCCAAAACAGATCATCATGAAATCAAAAGTAAAGTCTTTTCATAAAAGTCATAATGAATGTGTCAATAAGGAGCCAAAGAAAACATAAAGGAATGAGAAGTGTTATGGTGATCCAGCAGCACACAGAATAAATCATGTGTCCGTTCATCATCTTGTTTCTAACTTTCCATTTCACCTGTTTCCAATCAGTTCCCCCATCCTCAAGATGAATGCACTTTGGTTTTCATGGTTATTTTTCAAATACTCTGTTTGCTTCATGTCAAGTTGCCTGGTTACGTTTTGTTTGGATTCCCTACGCCTTAGCTATTAAGGTTTTGCTTGGATCCTTTGATTCTTCTGTGTTAAACCACTGTTCAGAACAACAAAGTTTAAAATGCATTTAAAATCCCAGATGAGAGAGAGAGAAAAATTATCCCAGGGTTCACAAACAAGTGGGTTTTCTCCCCTTCTTTGTCACGTTCTCTTAATTTTCTCTCATGTATTGATCCTCCCCATCCATCTGAGCCTCATGCCTTTAAATATATTCTTGTTATCTCTAATTAAGACACTTTAGGTGCCTCCTCTGCACCTGAGACCCAACAACCCATACAATGACTCTGCAGCTACAGCTCTTCAGGATTACATTTTATTGATGACTTCTTCCTTCATAGCGAAGCACACACACACGTTTCTGGCAAAATAACAACATGTGAATACATTCATCAAACCGCTGAACCATAAGATGTTTGTTAAAGCCGAAGAGGCAGTGGGAAGAACCATGTGGGTGTATCGGAGTGCTATCCGATAAAAGCTCCTCCCTAAAACACACAAACACTCACAGAGCCTGAACCGGGATGAATAATGCATTTAACATGGCCTGTAATTGACTCTCCACATTAGCATGAGGGATTGTCTGCATGCAGGAAAAGCTGACATGACACAGGAGTAGAAATAATAAAATTCTGATTCTCTTGTCACCTTTGAACAATAGGGAGGAGTCCATTCCTCCTTATGCTGCACACAGGCATCATCCCATAAGAAACCGTTAAGGCAGGTTATTTCTCTGTTCACAATAATATGTTTAAGATAAATAAATTCACCATCACCTCTGAATGTTTGTATTCAACCAGATTCTACTTTAAAAGGCTTTTTTTCAGTAACATTTACAACAAGGCCTCCATTATAGATGGCAAATAAATAGTTTATATTATCACTTAGTCTATAAACACTTTATAAATCATTAATAACTGTTAATTATGCATTATGTAAAGGTGAGAAGGAGACAATATGCTAAAAAAAAAATACGTTTACAAAAAATACATTTACAAATGCATATTGTAGGTAGTCTGAAATGTTTAGCATAGCAAGAGATAAAATACACAGGTGAACAGATTTGGATCACTATTTGGCAAGAAACTATTAGATTTTGTCTCTTTTTCATCCTTATTAACCTTTTATGTGCTAAATTTAAAATCTCTGCCTGGATATTTTTGCTTATTTTAATTGTACGCAATTCTTTAAATGTCCTGTGAGTAAATTTATATTTGCCCATTTATCCGTAACAACTGGAACTTTCAATATCTAGCAAGTTATTTTCGCAATTTACCGTCTATTAAAAGAGCGCCATCAGATTAACTGCACTTCCTGCTAAGGCAGGGAGAAATTACCGTAATAAGCCGATATTTGCTGGATATCAGCGAAACGTCTCCCCTTTCAGAAACCATTGTAAATTTTCAGATAGCGCGAAGTGTGGCAGAATTATGTTACTGCAAATTTGGCTGGATCGTCGCCGCTACTTTTAGGACTTACTGGGTTAATGCATAATTCAGGGTTATAAATGATTTATAAACAGATTTATTAATAATATATCTATGAACCAATTATTAGCCATCTATAAGCGCAGACTTATTGTAAAGTGGTAATTTTTTTTCCTCATTAATGGATGCTGCTTGCTATAAAGTCAACGACACAACACAAATGTTTGTCTTTTGTCACTTCCTGCTCATCCAGGAAAAGTGAACGGCAGTGACTCGACACAACCTATTGGGTTTTCTTCAATAGAAAACATTGTGGACAAATTTGAATAATAAAATTAGATTAATGCACTGTTTGATAATTAGGACCAGTTGGACTGTGCGTGATTGTACTGAAAATACTTTCTTTCGAGACAACATTTGTTCTAAATTGCCACTATATAAATAAACTGAATTGAATTGATATATATTGGGCATCCCTAAACAAAATCAAGAAAACTTACTGAGATGTTGTGGCTTGTTCAAAAACATGAACAAGCATGACAAAATTTCTTCACAGTGATGTAAAAGATTCAATTCCAGTTACCGTGAAAACCAGTAAGCTGTTGCTGCAGCCAAGGTTGATAAAACCAGTAATGGGATTTGAGGGCAATTACATTTTCACAAGGGGCAGGGATGGTTTTAGTAGCTTTTTCACTTTATTAAATGTAATAAATTGAAAACTGTTTTTTACTGTTAACTCTGATTGTATTTGTAGCAATCTCAAACATTTATCTGTGGGGAAAAGAAAAAGGGAAGAGATACGTTTTTTTCAACACTGTAAAGGAAATGACAAATAAATTATCTATTAACTGCAAATCCTGGTTCAACATTCAAGTGATGTACAGTCAGGATGAGTTGGGTCTGAATGTTTTTCATTACTACATTGTTTTGGAAAAAATGCTTTTAGAATTACAGTGTTTTTTATGTTTTAAATGTCACCAGGCTTTTTATTTCTTAAAGTTTTTGGGATATTTTTATGCCAAAACTCATCTCATAAATTGTCTGTTTTTGTTGTTTTCTTTATCTTCACAGGCAAAACACAGAAATCTGGATTCTGTTAAGAGAAAATGTAAATACAGACCAACATGCAAGGCAGAAATTAACTCCCAGGTGTTTTAGCACTTGTTTCACAATAATGTGAATGAAATTTTTTGATACAGGTTTTAAATACTAAAATGATAATGGTATCTAATAACTGTGATGAGGAAAATTGTATTTTTAAACTCCTCCTCTGAGCAGCAGTTAAAAAGATGCCTGCAGTTATCATAGAGGTGAATCTGCTGCTGATTGTTCTGGTTAAATGTATTACTTCTGTATGTGACAGAGAAGAAATAAACAC
This sequence comes from Alfaro cultratus, assembly GCA_903066825.1. Taxonomy (NCBI): domain Eukaryota; kingdom Metazoa; phylum Chordata; class Actinopteri; order Cyprinodontiformes; family Poeciliidae; genus Alfaro; species Alfaro cultratus. The sequence goes on from CAEFZX010010299.1 coordinate 66,066, forward strand.
ACACAGAGAGACACACAATCTTCTTCAACGCTACAGCACCATTCATTATTCAGACGGAGCAGGTGGAGATGGGAGGGGCGGGGCTGAATGGAGAGTGGGTGTGGGGCAATCAAGGGCAGTGGAGTGCATGTACGTACATGTGTGTGTGTGGGTGTGTGTGTGTGTGTTGGAGATGATTAAAAAAGGAGAACCCCCCCAAACCCAAGCGGCTCGCTCCACTCCCATGAATGGTAAATTGTAAGAATCGCTGAGGATGGAGGACAAAGACCTTGATGGGGAATAAAACCTGCCTCCCTCTCCCTTCAAACCCTCCCACTCCACATCCTCCTACTGATAAGTGAATTAGCAACTAAAACATAAACAATAACATATTTAACCACACTATGTGTATAAAAAAAGATTACAATATATAAAAACTCATTTGGGACAGATGGAACAATGTAACCATGAGTTACGTGATCAGCTGTATTGAGTGGATTTCTGAGCCAAGGTTAAGTGAGTTTACTTATAAAGCACCACTAATACACAAGATAATTCATGTAGAGAGATGAAGAAACAGACTTAAAGAATGATAAATAAAACATTAAAGAGCAGCAGTCAAATTAACAAGTTAATAAAAGGAAACTCTGACTAATCCACTCGATATTATAGACACAGTGACTCAGTGGTGGTCATGTGATGACACACAGATTTACGCTTAGATATGGTACTGTCATCATGGGGTTTGGGAGGTTCTTATAAATAAAGATGGCCTGAGAATGGAGCCTTGAGGTACCCCACGTTGTCTTTGTTCACAAAGTATCTAAAATAAAAAAATATGGAAGCATTCAGAGAGTAAAATTAGTCTACAACATTCAAATGAACAAATCTGTGAGTCTGGGTCATTTCGGCCCTTAGCCAATTCATAACCAAACACAATGCCATTTGGTCCTTTGCTCCTATCATCAAGCCACAGTAAATTGAGTTGTTGGTCTTTGTAGTAATTGTGTTTTTTGACAAAAGATGATAAGCATAACCTCTTATGCATTATATACTGATGTTCTTTAATAGAGAAGGCTTTTACCTAAACACAACAACAGTTTTTGTCCTGATTTATAAAGCAATTATAGAAACACAAACACACAAAACACTGTCAGCTACACAGTGGCAATTTATATCAATTTCCTTACTATGAGTAGAGGATAGAAAATGACTTTCTATTGCTGGTTGTCAAAGTGGGTACAAAACTATGCACTGTTGGTAAACAACAAAACAACCAGAAATAGACTCTGTTATCTGATAACAACTGAGTTTTATATTATCATTATTACTGTTAATCTTATTTCTTTATATATTGTTTTTAGCACTTTAAAAACTTTCTATGTGAACCTAAAGTCTATTTCTATTCTACTATGAAAAGGAACCAACATCCATCTCTGAAAAACCATCAATAAAAGTACAGATTGAGACAGACTGAGTCTCACACCTTGGAGTCTGAAACTATAACAACCAACATGTGTCCAGGAGCCACAAGGCGTACGAATTTCTATCAGAATGCCTACGCTGCCATTATTCACAGCGTGAGGCTGAACGGCGTCTCTGAGCAAGGATGGAAAAATGTCGGTGGGTTCTGTTTCGCTGCAGACAGAGCGGGCAAAGGAAGCAGAGCAGCACACCTGTCTTGTTTGCTCACGGCAACACTCAAGCGGAGGAAACATCCGCAGCTGCAATGCCACTCAATAATAATAGAGACAACCAGAAGTCACTGCTGATCCAATTCAGCTGAAACACCTCGCTCTCATGCGCCCACACGTCCTCATCAGCTGTCTGGATTAAAAGCTATCTGTAAACAACATCATTCCACAGCGGGGTGTGGGAAAAAGAGGAAAGGAAGGATGGAGAGGAGGAATGAAGGCAGCAGGAATGCAACAACAAAGACCTTCCTTCGGCTTCAGGAGGAATGAAGCAGAAACAGACACATGGAGATGTTATAATCTGCAAATCCACTTTTAGCAGTGAAACAGGGGAAAACTCAGCTGTGGGGTAAAGCCTGGACAGATCACCAGCCGAGAGGCGCAAGAGACCAGCCAAAGGTTCAGGGTCAAAAGAAAACTAGCTCAGATGCATGCAGTTCTTTGAAAATGTGTTTGTCTTCTGTTTTTGCTTTGTTACACTTAAATACAACAACTCTCCTTTGTTGAATGTCTTAATTCAGTTATGTTGGAGCGTTTTTGAGTATGAAAGGAGTGTATAAGTTTATACTGAAGTATGTAAGTTGGATTTTAGTCCAGACTTTAATTAGGCAACTTCAATTTGTCTTTCTATGCTTTCAGATGTGACCTGGCTGCGCTTTGGATCATTGCTTTGCAGCTGAACCAAAGTGTGAGTTAAAGGTCCTGTACTGATGACTAAACATTATCCTGCAGGATGTTCTGCTACAGAGAAAAAGTCTTAGAAATGGCTTTGTAACTCTTGGGTTGGAGAGCAAAGAAATCTTTATTTGAAAATTGTGTTATCTCTATCTAATGTTAAAAATGTATTTGATAAGCTAGAAAAAAATACAAATTATGACAAAGAATCCACACTGTTTTGTCAACATTTACAAACACCTGACATAAATCTGGGTGGAATATTTAACCAAAAAATTTTAGAGTTCATTTAAATAATTTGGTTTCTTGACACAGATTAAGCTTTTAGGCATAGAAAACACATTTTAATTGGGATTGAGATTGGGAGTTTGGAAGGAAGAGAAACAGCTCTGCTGACATTTGCAACTTCGCACATGGACAAGCCAAATGTTTTCTACAGAAAAGTCTTGTGGCCAAACAAGACAAAGCTATTTGATCGTAATAATGATCAAATAGCTTGAATGGGTCAAAATTAAGTTTTTAAGCAAAAGAAAACTGCACCAAGTGTCAGGTAAGGTGGTGGTGCTGTCAGACCACTGCACTGGTTGCATTATACAGACAGAATTGAACAATAGAGCGGGAGAAGTGCGTCCTAAATCTTCGACATCACATCAAACCATCGGCTCACGCCCACTGGAAATCTGGTTGTTTAAACACTATATATAAACAGCATATATATCAATGACAACATCAGCTCTAATGAATCCACATATTTGCCTCACTGCTTTCTTTCCCATCTGTCATTATGCTGCTTCCAACTCTTTCTGTGACCTTTAGCATCCTGGGCTTCATTATGTGTGCCAGATGAGGGACTGACTGTAGTGAGACTCACAGACTGAGTAAATTATTGGCATGCAATGTGCAAATCTTTGACATGCAGACTATAATTGCCAATAAATGGTGCGTTCCAGAGTCTTTTGTGATAATATTGCATGCAGAGATTTTGTGATTAGGATATATTTCAGATATATTGTGCAGTCTAGCTGTAATTACACACAAATTTCCTCCTAATGAGAGGAAATGCAAACACAGAAAGCTTTGCACAATTTAAACAGTTGATCTTTCTGCTGGGAGGCAGAATCAAAAAGGAAAAGACAAAATAAACATAGAAGAAGAATCAAGTTTTCTCAAAAATTAACTGAATAAATTGTTAATGCATTCTGTTCTGATACCTTATAAATTAAGCAGATATGAAGAGTTGTACCGCATTTACTTCAATCCCATAATTCATTATTACATAAATGCTAATTACACAGAAGTGTCTGGTTGTTCCTGCTCTGATGCTAATAAACTCTTTAGTGTTTGCTGCTAACTGCTGGTATAATTTCAAGATGTTTGATCAGAGATTTTCTCCTGATCATTCCTGACAGGAGAAGCTGAGCTCAAATTAAACAGACTTAAGCTTTTTGCTTTCATGTTCTTATTTCTAAATAGCTTTGTTTTTCTGAATGGTCACAATGAAGCCAACAAGCAGAGATTACTGTTTACTCTGTTGTTCTCTACCATGTAATTTGAGGGGATGTTTATAGAACATCACATACTATTAGTACCTCACGTTTCTCCATGAATTGCAAGAGCTCTTTGCTGCTCTTTCCTGTGATATTGTTTATGAAGACTGAGAATCATTTTCTACAATATTTCACACAGCAAAACTTTAGGGTTTATAGACAGTTTTATAAAATGCTGCTGAAGATGAACGTTCCTAAATTAATTTTAGATTTACTCTCATTTTGACAGACTTCTTACCGGTAATCCCACAGATTAATAATTACGCTGTGAAAGTGAATATTAATGCATGTACATAACTCATATTAATTTGGAGCTACAACTGATTTATTTAAGACCTGGGTGGAAATGTTTGCATTTATTGCAAAAGTTCTCTGTTTAGCTCATATCTCTTGGTAAATTGCAAATTTTAGTCAAGTTTGTTTTGAGGTTAAAACATTTATTTTCATTTGGGCATGGATATGATAGAGATTGTTAATTTTGGAAATTGTTGGTGTTCCATCAGGGCAATGATGTCAAATATGAATCATAACTGTTTTAGAAATAATAAAGAAACTTTTTTCATTCAGTTTCTCGGATGAAACTGAATGAAAAAAATTGTGTAGACGAAATTTAAAAGTTGGGATTCTTCCCAGAGCCTGACTATTTTAAGTTTACCAATTCTTCCTGAATTATGCTGGAAGCTTTTATGAGATTTTAACTCAGATTTTAAGCTAACTAATAGTGAGTGTGAATGTATATAACTATCTGTGTGTATAATTTATTGTGAATTAAACTCCAAAAAAAATTATCAAACATCTGGTAGACTTTATTGTTTCTTTTCTTTTAAACTTTTGATAGTTTGTCTCTTCGTTTTCATGTCTTATATATACATATGTATACTTTCTGTGACATTATTTGTCCACTCCGGACTTGAATCTGCAACCAAATGTTGTTTATAAAATTATTTTAAATTGTTGAATAACGCATTACCACATGCGATTAATCTAAAAAGTTTAACAAATTAAAATTACATAATGTGGATTAATTGCTTGACGTATTTTGACCTAAACACCTCTCTCCTGTGAAAGGTTGCATGGTTCACAAGAGCGAACAACATGGTCTTGTGCTGCGGTCAATAATTCAGAGTCACAAACACAAGTGAAAAGATGAGGGAGGAGAGTCAAACTGGTGAGAGCAGTGACAAATGTGTTATAAAGTTTGAATAAAACCAAAGTAATATGAACATACTGCAACAATGAATTATCCTTCCACTGAAGCAAGAGCAGTTTGTAGTTAACATTTCTAAATGTTTGAAATAAAGACTTCTTTTAAGCCTTTCTGAATATGAAAACGTGGAAAACTGAGAACCTTCAAATATGTTTGGTTTGCAACAATAAAACATTTTCTTAGACATTTTTTGAAAATATGCATATTTACATTTCAAGCTTACAAAGAAAAGTATATTGATTAATCATCAAAAATCACTGCACAAGAGTGTTATTAACTACAATTAATTTTTTTATCGATTGACAGCAAAAAAAAACAAAAAACTGCTAACATGATAAGTACAACTAATCTGACCAGAACTCTGTGCATGTTTGAACACATTCACACCCGTGACTAGTTGATGGGTCACTCAGGGAGTGGGAGGATTTACAGAAACAGCTCCCTTCAGACCGGGAAATTCTTGTGATGTAAGCTTTTGCTCAGCAGGAGAGTAATTTCCCCTGTGATTAGCAAGCAGGAAGCATCGCTGTATGTGTTCACGGGCTTTCAGGATGAAGCTTGATCGGTGACTCAGGAAACTGACTGGAGAAGACTGTGAGCATTGAAAAAAGGTGAAAGAGGTAGAAGCAATCCAGGAGTGAGAGGATGAGTGTGGGGGAAGGAGGGAAGGAGGAGCGAGCTTTTCCATCAGCGCCGCTGTGATCAATATCAGTGTCTGACAGGCGCTCTAAAGCCTTTACCATAAATCACTTCCTATTATTAGGGAAACTCTAAATCACTCATGCACTCCAACATGTGATACATTCAGACATGCAAACACAAACACAAGAGTAGCCAGTTTTGACACACAACAACTACTTTCATTTATTTATCTGATCTAAGCAGTCCTAAAATCAAACAAAACCTGCAGAGGGAAAGACGACATGGATTCTGTTGCATCACAAACCCCAGGTAAAATTCATCACTATTGTACATCACAAAAACATTTGCACCTTCTGAACTTTTCCACATTTTATCAGCCACAAACTTTTCTGCACTATGTTGGGATTTTATATGACAGACCAACACAAAATAGCAAATAACTATACAGTGGAAGGAAGACTGTTTTAAAAATAAAAGTCAGAAAAATGTGGAGTGTGTCTATATTCAGCCACCCTGAATCAACACTTTGTAGAGCCATTTTTTGCTCCTATTACAACTGCAGGTGTTTTGAGGAATGTTTTCTATGACGTTACACGTCTTGCACACCTGGAGACTTTTTTTCTCCAATTCTTAGCAAAATAGTTCAAGTTCAGTCAGATTGGAGGTGGTCTGTTGTTTGTTTTTATTTTGATAAACGAGTTCATACAGCTGCAGCTGTATGTTTAGGGTCTCTGTCTGATCTTCCACTTAGCTCCATTTATTGTCTAGAATCCCTGCTGAAAAAAATCCCCAAAGCATGATACTACCACCACCATGTTTCCCTGTGAAGTTTGAGTGTTCATGCAGTGTTTCCAACACAGAGTTTTTAATCTATGACAATGACTTTCTTTTCGCTTCTCTTTCATAAAGCCCAGAATACAACAGATACTCCCACCCGAACCCTGGATCTCTGCAGCTCTCTGAGGGGGGTTAAAAAGCGTAGGATATGGTTTCATAACCAAACCCTGCAACGTAGGCGGCTAAATGCAAATGCATGTCACACTTTTTAGTTTTTAAGTTGCAAAAAAGAGAAAAACATCAGGGGGCTTAAGAACTTTAGAAAGGTTACTTTTCCTACATAGCAGTTAAAGCAACCTTTGACCCAGAAATGTCATTTTGAACATTGAGACATTGTAGAAGGTGAGTAATTATCATTTTTTTCAACATGACAAGACAGGAACCAAAAGAAAGGTTAAATCATCAACAGACGGACAGACCAGAAGTTTAACGTAACCATTTCATACTCACTGATTCAGCTCTACATCCAGAATTAATGTTTTTCCAAAAGCGTCAACTTGAAAGGTTGCTTGGGTAACGTGCTCCATCTGAGGATGTAGAAAGGACATTTTATTTACCACTTGCATGCAGCCTCAGTCACATTCACGCTTCGCTTCATTAACATTCACATGGATCAGCCGTCCACCAACATTGATGGATGGCTTCTTGCTTTTTATGCAGCACAAATCAGCAGGAAGAAACCTGTTTTCATGAAGTCATCAAGGTTCATTTTCTGTGTCTGGAGCTGACTGTTAGCAGAATAGCCATTTATCGCAAATATAGCCAATGCTCAAAGATTCATTTCCCAATGGAGGTGTAAAACTTAACAAGCTTGACAGATTTTATTTCTCAGAAATATCTAAACTCATGCAGTCAGCTGTTTGAGTTGCAGTGTCTGTATACAGAAACAAATAAACTGTTTTCTCTCTGATTGATTTGCTGGGTTTGATTTATTCCAGGTGCGGGTCACATATGGTGCCGGCTTTATTGCACACCCATTGGGTCAATGACAACTACTAAATATAATTCCTATAGGTGCAGAACACCTTCCCCCTTCAGTTTGGCCCACAGGCTTCCTTTATTATCGAACGGCGAGGTAACAAGCGGAGGGGGTGTTTTTTTTTCTTCTTCAGGAAATGACCCTATGCTCACCCGGGAATGACCCACCTGATGTCTACAGGGACCACAAACTCTATTGTGTGGTGGAGCGTGCCAGTGCCTAGTCAATGCATTCAAGAGCACATAAAGGAGTCTGAGGGTTTCTACTCAAATATTACAGCAGTATTATTAAAGCAGATATTAAAGCAAATATTAAAGCAGAACTTCTTCATTGTGGCAGAGTGGATTTAGATTAAAAGGAGGTACCAGGAACCGTGCTTAGTGAACGTACCTAGACAGAGAACAGACAATCATTAAGAAACCAGCTCTGACTCTGCTTACATTGATTTCTGGCTTCAGCTGACCTGACTTTCCCCTCCTGACTGTCTGACTGTAAGAGCCATCAATGCCTGAAGGGGAGAGGCTGTCAGAAAGACATGCTAAAAGCACACAGAATGATTCCGCTCTACACAAAACGCAACATGATCACTGTGCTGAACCTCCCCCACCTACTTCTTATTTAGCCATATTTGTGTCTGAAAATAGGCTACAGGACGCTAAAAATAACTTGCCACATGTCACACGTTTGAAGAGCAGCTTGATGGAGTTGTTTTTAGGCCCATTCATCTAAAAACAGTCAACAAACTGATCAAACTTTGGGAAAGTGATATCACAGCTTTCAGCTCTCTGGAGAGAAGATGGTACAGCAAAAAATTCACTTCAAAGATATTTTAGAGTCGCTTCATCAGCTTTAATTGTATTTTACAGTTCTTTCTAAACTCTGAGGTAGAGTTAAGCAAGAGGAATGTGCTTTAGTTAATTCCGCTATGAGATTTGAAAATAGGAAGATTATCTTAATGAATCAATTAATGATGCAGGAAAAAAAAGGTGACAACCTAGTTGATGTGTTGGGAAATCTGAAGGCAAACTAGCAGAGAAATCATATCTGTTACCCTTCAGATATGTGTCTTTATATGTAAATATGAAAATGATTCCTTATGACAAATGATTCAGCTAAAATCAAATAAACAATAAAATATGTGGCAGAATTTTATAAGCATGATTATAAAATAGGCATGATATAATAGACAGTCGTTGATAACGTCTTGATCAAGTAATGTTTAACCTTATAATGTCTAGCTCTTCATCTAAAGAGCAACTTAATGCAAAAAAAAGAAAATTTGTGCATTTATTTGTTTTCTGACAATTTATTCTGCATCAATATAAGCAATGAAATATAAGACTTTGTTGCTGATGTTTTGTCAACAAAAAAGGTGATGGGACATTTTACCATTTAAAACCAGCGTTTTTGGTGCCCCCTGGTGGATAAACAGTGAATTTTCTGTTTTTGAAATAAAAGAAAATAAAAACATTGAATTTCTTCAGTGTAATTTCTAGCAATGGGTGTTTTTACACATAGTCACATAAAAAAAACTCATTCTGGCTCTACAAATGGCTCTCACTGGGTGAGATAGCTGCTGGCAAACCTGAATATAATTTATCAGTGATTTAACAATATATAAATTGATTTTCACTGTTAAAGCTTTATTAATAACATTATTTAATTTGTTGAGGTGATAAAGAAACTTCACAAACTAAGGTGAATATTTAAGGCAACAGTTCTTCATTTTTAAATACACAAGTATCACCTCAATAAATATTAAAGTTTCAAAATTATGCTATCCTGACATTTTAATATAGCAAAACAAAACAGACTAGACTTTGAAAAGAATCTATTGTTTGGTTAAAGGATGATGATGCATTCAGCTTTATTTTTATTTATTTATTTATTTATTTATTTATTTATTTATTTGAAGTTAACATCTCCAAGTTTCCCAAAAGCTGAAATTTCAAGCGAGGTTTCTCGCCAACCCTGATCTTTAAATCCAAAATGGCTGCTGCATTCTTAAAACATCTTGCCAGAATATGTTTTTTTATGTTTGCTTCTGCCTGGTTGGATCTCATGAAAGTTTTTACACACATAAAATTGTACTACCTCTGTCAGTGAATATATTCCTTTGGTGTTTAAGTATTAAAAATGTAAATAAATGCATCGTTGTTAGCCTTACTGTGTACAGCAGTTAGCTTGTCACTAAGAGGAGCTGAAAGTGTAAAACACTGGTTCTCCTCCTTGCAACTGGAACATGGTAAAGTTGGGTTTGGAGTGATTTGGTGTTATAGTGTAACATTGATAGATGTGTAAAAGTACATTTAACTATTTCTACTTTCTCATTGTTCTCAGAAATCCAAATTTGACGGCACAAAAGATAGATACTTTATTAATCCCCAGGGGGAAATTCAAGCAACAAACACAACAGAAAATTGTGAGTCTGATTGTAAAAGTGAGAGCTTGTCAAACAGCAACAACCTTAATATCTAATATGGCTGCTAGATGCAAACAGGATGCAATAAAAGTAGCCAAGATAAATTATTTATCAGCAATTCACTTATTAATAATGTCAATAATTCAAAGGTACATTTAGTCTTCAGTAAAAGGTGCACATTTAAGCATGTTCCATTAGTGAAATGAGGGGAATACATAGTGATCTTGCTTTGCTAATAATTGTTAGCAACACAATTATTAAGTTCTTTAACTTGCAACCCGAACAGGTAAAAAATGGGTGTGACATCGTTCAGAAATCCACCTTTGATTCCAATACAGATGCACTATTCAGAGTAGGAGTGCATCAAGAGCAACATATAATTTAAGATGAGACGAGACTTGATGTTCTACAGGATCTCCTTCATTTCTTCACATTAACACACATTTTCTACAAGCATACTTGGGAAAATAGAAAGAAGTATGACAGCAGGTTATTTTTTTGTGCCACAGTTTGAGAACCTTGGCTCTACAGCTTTCTGTAAGTAGGGCAGTTTGATTTTTTTTTTTTTTTTTTAAGTTATGAAGGAAATAATGACCCATATAGCACATGCACACTGTATAATTAGTGCAGCTTGCTGTAGTGACTAAATGCCTCAGTGGTGTTTTGCTATTTATTATTAAATAACTGTTATTCCACCCCCAGACAACAAGCAGAGGAGGAGATGAGTGTGCAAGATATAAACAAACTGTCCTGCAGGCATCTTTCCAGACAGACACTCTTCTATCCATCCTTGACAACAAGAAAACAACACAGGTGTGTACCTGCGCGGAGTCGGGGCTGGCCTTCACCCTGGTGCTGAGCTCATCGTGGGTAATCTGGCTGTGGTTTTGGCTGCTGTACACAAGCCGGAGAGGCACCGTGTTCTCCTTCCCCACGAACCTGCCTGCATCGCGAAGAGCTTTCAGGCTCGACAAGGCGTCTCCTGCACAGAGAGTAAACACCGACTTCATTACCAGCCTGTGCACAAATCAGCAGCGATAAATGAAATGTCGATGGGTTTCATTTCCTCTGATAACCATCAATCTGGTGTGGGACAATGTTTTAGGTAACAAATCACCAGAATATTGTTTTAAAAACGCATATTAACAGGGGGTGTATATATTTTTATAAATGCCGAAATAATATCAAAATCAGTCTCGGTTACCATTTGAGGCATCAAGGCTGCTCTGGTGACCGACGTGCATCAATCCACAGACGCACAAAAGGGAAATCCACCATGGCATCCTCAGCATCATCACCTTCCTCTCTCTGGTAGGGAATTAAAAACAATGCGGTATTCCAAAGCAGGAGCCTCTCGCAGCTCTGCCTTCGCTAGGAGAGGCTGCTGCAGCCGGAGCGGATCGTCTGGTCGGAGCAGTCCCGCTTATGGTGGGCCATCGGTGGGGTCGCTTACGAGTCTGAACGCAGAGCGCGTCTGAGCGCAACGAGACCCCCGCGGATCGACGGCGGCTCGGAGCGAAGGAAGAGAAAGAGAGACAGAGAGAGAAAGAGGGAGGAGTGGGGACACCTCCTTAAAAAACATCAACATCCAGGGGATCACTGCAGAAACGCCTAACGCATAAATATGAGCGGAGGAAGCAGGAGATGGAGACAAACTACGGGCCCCGGGCTTCCGGAGACGGGGCTGATAGAAAAGATCTTCCGTGGGTGAATTAATGCAGGAGAGCCATTCCTGCACAATCCCGCCTGCTATTATCATGACTCACTCCATCATCTGCCAGGGCTTCAGATCGCCAAGTCCCCACCCCCACTCAGAGAAAATTGAGAAAATGACAGATAATGAGATGAGCATTATTATAACCGTGAGGCTTTAACAGAATAATTGATTTCACCGCAATAAAGAAGGAGCGACAGGGTGTGGTCTGTCTGTACAATAACAAAAAATACTTATTTCACCACTAAAATAGCTTTGCTTTTATATTTCAAATAATGTGATACGATTTTTTTTTTTTTTTTCTTCAAATTTGAGTTGATTTTCACATCAGAGCGGGGAGTACATGCCAGGGGCCTCCAATAAAATTTTCCTGATGAGAGCAATTTTACTCCAGCATGTCGGGCTCCCCCCCGGGGAACATATTTGCTTCAGGGACAAGAGCTCCGCACAGTCCGGCACAGATGTTACTTCCTGTTTGACTGATTATGAACCAGAGAAATCCCAGCATCTCCAAGGAGACAACCGCTAGATAGGGTTAGGGTTAGGTTGTTCCTTGTACTCTCTGTGGAGGGAGAAGAGTGCCAAATTGCAATAAATACTGTAAATAACTCAAACATCTAATTGTTTTGCCTAATTTAATGTCAATTTATTCTTTTCTTCTTTGTTGCAGGCCATGATTTCACTCATTTTGGTTGTGATGCATTAATTTGTCTTGTTATTTGCATTGCCATTATTTCCATCAGTTTTTGCTTTAACAGTTTGTATTTTTCAAATTGTTTAGTGGTTCTTCTTTGACGTAATCTCTGCGACATTTCGTCTTCTCCTTTGTCTCTTTTCTAACATTTTGGTTGCTTGGGATCCCATATTGTCAACTTAATTGTCTTACATATTTTTATTGCTTTTTTCCACTTGTATCTGGGCCGAATCCAATTTACTGGGCTTATACCTATCCACTGGCACTCATTCAGGTACAAATTAAAATATTCAGCTGAAAATGCAAGAGGATCCATCTTGCTAATTTCTATGTAAACTTTAAAAAGTTCTGGGGGCTGCACTGGAGCATTTAGTTATAATTTTACTTTGAGAACACAATGAACAACACAATTCCTGCCCACATCCATCGCCTACAATGACATTAAGAAACGTAGTCTGAGTTCCTAAAACCAGCCACGCTGCTTCTTTCTTGTTCTGTAATGAATTAAAACACAAATGGCAAATCACAAGAATTATATCACAGAAAATGAAATAAATCCAAAGCGGCTCATTAATTTTTGGAGCATAACAATGTCCTTGACGTGCAGGTAGAGTGGAGGACTAATAAAACCTGTGTGAAGACTTGGAAGAAAAAGAGACATTTAAGTTGAATGGTTAATACCTGAGAGCAGTTTATGTAAAAAAACAAACTTATCTGTGGAATATTGTGAGACCTTTTGCTATTCTTGTCCCTCTATACCAGGGGTGCCCAAAGTCGGTCCTCGAGGGCCGGCATCCTGCACATTTTAGTTCTCTCCCTGGTGGTACCAACAGCCTTTTCAGCATGTCAGTGTTCTTCTTAGGCCTTCT
>CAEFZX010010302.1:0-20021 GCA_903066825.1 Alfaro cultratus
TGGAATGAAAAATCAATTTAAAGGATTGGGGGACCCCTTTTTGTTCAATAAGCTTATCTGTGGTCCAAGCAAAAAAATCCAGCTCCAGCAGCACCAGTCCCTCCGTCTTTCCAGGCTTCAGTCCGAGTAACAAAGATGGCGGCGGGACCCTCCTGCTTCCGGAACTCCACCGGCTCGTTAAGATGTCGGCCGTTGAAAAAAAACAACCTGCATGCAGAGCGTTAACCGATCATGCAGGTGTACAGAAATCAGCGAGGTCTTTCAATTACCGAAAATACGCTCAGTAATAAAGAACTTACTTAATAAACATCACTTCATTATAAAACAGTCTCATTTCACAGAGCTATGCTACTTACAGATCGACACCTTATACTCCGATTGTTTTTTTTTTCCAGTTCAAAAAACACTGAGCAACGTTAGCTCCAGCTAGGTAGCCATTCCGCATAAGTAAGCGGCTGAAAATAAAACAACAGACTCACCGGAGAAACTCCAGAACAGAATGTACAATATCCTGTTCAAAATAAACAGATTTCTTTCATATCACGGCAGCACTTATGAGTAGTAACTTCTCTACTTCTGCTGAAACGTGCTTAGTCTACGTAGTCTGCCATTTCTTTTTCTTCTTCCCTCTGCCTTACTCTTCTTCTCGTACTGACACAGGAGAAATGTGTGTCTAGTGCCCTCTACAGGACATTCTAAGAACTAACAAATCAAACACATTAAAAATACAAACAGATCAGCATAGTTTATGGGGGTTACAATAGGAAGGCTGAAAGGATGTAGAGACCCAGATTTTGAGTTAGGTCTTAACTTTGACAGGCCTTTTCTGAAACATGAATGTGATTTATGTTTAAGGCTGGTGTACTGCTGCAAGGTGAACCACTAACTTATTCTCAAATCTTATTTTTTCAGCTCCATCCATATCCTTATTGACTCTGATCAGCTTCCATGTTCTGGGTTTAGAAAAATGTCCCTGACTATGATTCTGCTATCAGCTTCTGCATTGATTTTAATATGTAGTAATGGTCATTTTCCTTGAACATATGTTGTGCTTGTGGGTCCAAAAGTTCAGTTTTCAACATATTTGTTGAGTCTTTTTCCTGGGTGTCTTCTTTCAGACTTTTTGAATGACTAACAGCTGTGAATCTCTGCAGCTACTCCAGAGTAACCATCAACCTCTCACTTAATTAGACGATGGTCTTTATGACACCTTTTACACATTAATGTTCCCTAACAAACCTCTACGTCTTCATGAAACAGCCATTTTGATACTAAGCCTGAATTAAACTCTAATTAGCAAACTCTACTTGCTAATTATTTGAATTGTGAAGGTAATTTGTTGCTCTAGAATATATTTTTAGGGTATCAGATTGAGTGCATATGAACGCCTGACTTAAAATTTTGGAAAATGTTTCATTTTCTTTCTAGTTCATGCAGCTTTTAGTTAGTCTTTGTCATGAAAACTCAATAAAATCAACTGAAGAAAAAATATTTTAATGTTTAAGAGAAATTAATATTTTTTTAAGGCACTGTAACTTTAATCTGTTTGAGTTTAGTTTACAGAGTCGGCCTTTCTAGTTTGTTTGTGGTGGTGTTTTCACATGTGACTAAAATATACTCCTTCACTCTTATGCATAAGAATGTGGGTTTGTTTGATTTGAGGGTTTTTTGAAATCAGTTCAGCCTAATAAAAACACATCAACAACGTCAGCTGCTTCATGACTGACAGCCACTGTGAGGGCTGTCAGCTTTGTCAGTCAGTTTTATCAAAACACAACACTCGGTCCACAATTACAGCTAGTTGTCAGTGCTTGATGAGGCATTAAGATAAAAGAACAAGTTGTCAAACGGAGACTCACGCTGCTCAAATATTGTCAACATGACATGAAATGCATGACGCCTGCCTTTGTTTTCTGTCTAGAATACTGCACAGAGACCACACATCCTGAAACAATAGAGCATTTTTTTCTGTCACAAATTCATCAACAGTTTTCCAGCGTGGTCCACTAAGCGAGAAAGCCTTCCACACCAGAGGCAAATAATTTTTGTTTGTAGCCTCTTATTAGTTAAAAGGGATGATTAATGCACTAATGAATCATTAGAGTAGATCATTCCGGGTTATGGTGCGCCATCTCATGCAGTAATTGACCTAAATTAAGTCAATCTCTATGGGTCTTGCCTCAATCTCCCACTATGTGACCATTGCTCATCTGACTTTCAGCCAGCAGCTGGATGTGTCCAATCGGGCAGCTCCACGGGGTCAAAAAGAGCAGATGAAAACCCAAAGAGGGCGATATGGGAAATGAAGGGAAAAGGGGGAGTCTCAATAGTAATCCTGTGCTCCCAAAACAAATTGGCTCTTGGCTCCCTGTCTAAGTGCTGCAAGGAAGTACCACTGGGAAAAGAATCAATTCCACCTGACCTTCCAACTTAATCACTAATCGCTCCGTTGCCACTCTGGTGAGACCTTCAGCGCTGTGGGATGATGCAGGGGCAGAAACAGTGGTGGGCCAAATGTCAGTGGAGAAAGCTACAGTAAGCATTTTCATTCAAAAGAAATGATGTTGGATGTTTTCAACCACAACTCTTGAAAGACACCCACTTTAACACAGACGATGGAAATCCTTCGGTATTGGATCACACTACTACCTTCAGCATAGATTACAACAGCAAATTGTCAAACTCTGAAAATAAAATGATATTCTCTGATCATTCCACCTTCTTGTATGTTTTCACTGATACTTTACTGATCTGTTTTTGTTGATGAGCTCAGATTCTATGAGATTGGGAAGCATCCTTGCCATCACCCTAATATTAAACTTCCTCCAGATTCTCTGTTGAATTTAGGTCCGACCAAAGGTTAATCATTCATCTCAAGTAACAGGTTAGTGAAATTCAAAAACTACTCCAAGCCTAAATCTACTGGTCATATGTACAATTGTTGTCTTAACTTATCTAATACTAAGGGTTTAAAGGCTTATAAAACAATTTTTGGAGTCATTAACCTTTGCCTCAGATTCACTTTGGCTAGCAATTACCTGAAAGAAATTGAAAGTCAATATAGTTACACAACTGCAAAATGTAGCTCTTCTTTTGATCCTTTATTCCCAGAATTTATTACAGTCATAAGAACATGTGAAGTTTTTTTCAAGCAGAATACACAATTTCAGCAATGTGTTGTTAATATATTGGTATGTGTAAAATATGCATCAACAGACATGAAGGGTGTATATTCACAACCACATGAAATTGTTTGAAGTGAATAGATGACCATTAGTATGCTTGGGGTTTTATCTGTTCTACAGAAGCTCTTATTTGTGTAAGGAATTATGTTGTTTTTATTTTATTTTTTGTGTTTATATCTTATAATATAAACCATCTTACAAATGCTAAAAGTGCAAAATGTTACAAATATAAAATCATCCAGTTTTAGAAAACGCATTTATTCTGCTACATATGTTGAAGCTTTCCTAAGGTCAAAGCGGAAAGAAACAACTGCTGCAGCTACACACTGGTGTACTACTAAAAATACATTATAGTTCTGGTTCTACTTTACATGATAAGGCTCCTGTTTGTACAGAAACAGCTAAGAGTGGGATGACAACTAACTGGCATGTTTAGCTTCTAATTAAATCAAAGAAGTCCTGAACATACCTTAGTTATGTTTCAGTACAGAGTCTCTTGATTACAGAACTAATTTCATAATTTAGCATGTAAAATTATGATAAATTATTCAGTTTTTGATCATTTTGCATGTTAATTTATTTAAATGTATTCTCCCTGTCTGTAATCTTGTAACTTCACATACTTTCTAGTTAGTCCTACCTGTGCAGACACCCCTTGAATTGCCCTTCAAGGGAGGATATAGGAAAATAGCTCCATGGCTTCTCCTGCTGATAAGCACGCCCAGAGGCAGGTAGGCCTCTGGAGACCACACAGCTTTTCTCTACAACATAAACAGTACCCAGCCCTGTAGAAGGTCAGTAAAAGAGAAATCTTCTGCCTGCCTTGGGGACGAGAAGGTAGGAGGCTCTGTGACCTGACACCAGCGACCACTGAGCTGTATGAGTTAAAGAAGTAAATTATGTATGATCTAGTTTGCTGAAAGCAGATTTTCACCTTGTTTAGCTCTATACACCAGAGAACACAAGGTGTATAATGAAAGGACGACGGACTTGATAAGTCAAACATATGACAAAAGAAATGAGGTAATACTGCAGTTTGCCCCAGGAGTCTGCAG
Organism: Alfaro cultratus; assembly: GCA_903066825.1. Classification (NCBI taxonomy): domain Eukaryota; kingdom Metazoa; phylum Chordata; class Actinopteri; order Cyprinodontiformes; family Poeciliidae; genus Alfaro; species Alfaro cultratus. The sequence continues at coordinate 4,241 of CAEFZX010010302.1, forward strand.
GCACTATGGCTTCCCTCCACATTTCACAAGTCAATATTTGCCGTATGTATTGGCTTCAGTAAATACCGCAGTCCGCAGACAGTGCTCATTCCACCGGAGTCAGGGAATTGAGTTCTCAAGCAGCTGTACAGCATGAAATTTTTTTGTGTCCCAGTAATGACAAAAAACAAAGCCAGGCAGGTGGTAATAAAGATTCTTTTTCTGCAGAGATGCCTCATATCCGCACTCTCCCTCACCCTTAATTTATTCCCTGAGGTGCTATGAGTGATTCTGTCTGTACTTTCCCTTATATCAAACATCGCAGGCTATTAGCTCTCAATAATCATTTTCTGCAGCCCAGGACACAATGATTTCCCATGACACATAAAACTGCAATAACGTCAACTCGGTTTCTGAAATAATATTGCCGACATTCTTTTTATGTGTCTCTCTCGGCTGGAGAAAATACCATCACTTGATTCGCCCACTCTCACACTGCACAAACCATTTGTAGGTTTCAAAAGTTCCCACTATGAAGTTTCTTCTCATCCCCCACCCACCAAAAAAAAAATATGTGGGTGTGGGTGGTGGGTTAGAACAGGGTAATGAGCTTCCATTAATAATATATAGTGTTTACCTTATATTCATTTGACCCCCAACTGGCATAACAGGCTCAGCAGACAGAAAATAACAGCACAACAAACAAGAGGTCTCACTTGAACATAAAATACAGGTCTGTGTCTCGTGTATGTTTGTTCTATATTCAATAAAGTTACTGACAGAAGTTAGAGTATCCAGAAATTTTACATAAATACATACTTAGTAATATTACTCAACTACAAGTAAAATTTATGCTGTAATGCTACTCTTGAAAGTACTTGTGAAAAAAAGTTATTCCAGTAAATGTAATAGTGTAAATGCAGCCAGTTATTTAAAAACCTCTGATAAGATGAAGTATATTTATTAAAATACAATATGTCTTAATATGCACTGGAGGATTCAATAGGAACAGCTGTGGATTCCCTCTGGTGTATAGAAGATAAATAAAACATGTTGGGGTTTTCTTTGGGCTAAAAGAAAACATTGTTCAAGTAAATTATTTTACTTTAGGTATTACAGCTACTACATAAAGTCAGTCAGTGCACCACGCAAGACTGCGCAACGTTTCGTCACTGTCATATCTCACTCAGAACAATCTCCGAAAGAGCAGAACATACAGAAAAAGTCTCCTTTTTTAAGCATTTTCTCAAGTTTAATGACCAGTGTCATGACTATGAGACCCGTCACACAAAAAGGCCTCAAACTGGCCCCAATCCAATAACTACATATGACTGGATTATCCCTAATTTTTATCATTTGCCTTGACATCTACAATTACATGGTTATAACTGAGTCAGCTGTTATTTTAAGTATTCATAACAAATAATATAGAGTAGAATAAGCTCAGTAGAAAGACCTAGAGTAAGAGTGAACAACTCCAGCCTTCAAGCCAGGAAAGTTTTAGATGTGTCCCTGCTGCAACAACTTTACACAAATTTTTTTTTATTAAATGACAGAAGCAGAACTTAACAGGCCTAGGAGGTAATAAATCAATCTGAGGGAAGTTTGTTTGAGCAGAGAAACATCAAGTATTTGGAGGAAACCAGCTCTGTTGTACTGCAGATTGATAACTATAAGGTAAGTCACATACACACAGTATTATGTCAAATAAGAAGTGAACATAGTCAATGTAAAACAGGTGAATAAAATCAATGAAGTGCCATGTTCAGTAAAATTATGCATGTTAGGTTATTTAATTTTATGGAAAATTTACTGGAATTAATGTTTTGTCATTTATTCAACTCACTTTCTCATAACTGAAATAGGAAAAAGGCTGAAATATCCTTTGTTTGATGTTAGTAATGAGTGCCCTTTGTGAAATTTTGGTTCAGTTGGTCCACACTGTGTTCACAGTCTGTGTCAAGTGTGGATCAGGGTGAGTTAAAAGCAAAATTAAATTAAATGTCAAAAAATGGAAGACTGTGTGAGAACTTTTAAAAAGGGGCTCGTTTCACATTTCTTCTGGAACACAGTGTGAACCTGCTATGAATTGCAATCAAATGAAAGAGCTATTAAGCCCTCAGACATATTGGTAAGAAATTTCCAGGAGAGTTACTGACATTAAAATAGAGGGAGATGAAAGACAAATTCCACAAAATGTCAGGTTTAACATAAGCTGTTATTCCAATGACCTATTGAGTCCTGGATGGTACATTTACTTAACTTTGTAGAGTACTTTTACTCCTCTTTCAGAATAGAACATTGCACTTTTTATTTCTCCAAAGTCATTTAAAAAGTACCTTTAAAAAAGAGAATTGATGAGATGTAAGTCTTTTTTTTACCCCTTTAACATTTTGTGAATGACCCAATGCAGTTCTCAAAGCCGTGAACCATGACACACCATACTTTTAGGGCAAGTTCATTGGAAATATCTGAATGCAGCAATAGGCTAACACTGTTAACACCACTTAATAATAATTTCTACATTCAAATGTAAGAAACAGGAGAACTCTCTAGCAACTTTCTGTAAAATTGTCTTTATGTGAACAACTGAACCTGAAAGAAGGCAGGTTCTTAAATTATCAACAAGACATTTCAAAACATTTTGTGGTTGTGTGTACAGTCTTCAAAAAGACATGAAGAGGATACAGTCCTGAATGTTTTAGGTTATTAGAACATCATTGAATCTTGAACGTAGTTATCGGTGAGTCAGTTTTATCTGAAAGTCTTTTTCACATGAAAAATGTTTTAACTGATAACTCTTAGCTTTGTAAGAGCTTACCAAAAATATGCTAATCTCAAATGTAGTCATAAAGTTTAATTTATTTTGCTCATAAGCTGTAAAGAAATGTAAAAAAATATATATGTTTGATTATCATTAGTTGTTCTAGACTGTGGATGTCATCCAGGAAGCACATCTACTGTTAACACCTGGTTGAGGGTTTAGTTTTCAGCAGATGGCGCTCAAGACTGCTGCCTGTCTCTTTGTTCAAAGAAATATATCCTGGTGAAGCTCTACTCCAACACACCCTGCTCTATTGGTATTATTCTGGGGACTTTAAGATAAATTTTACTGTCTATTTATCTAATTAACTAAGTCTACACTAACCTTTGCTTAATCTGAGGCTCTGTGCTGATCTAAATTGCCATCAAAGCAGGTAACAGTCCTCAATATACCACCAAAAGGAGTTACATTTTTGTCAGACATCTCATTTCCTGTGTGGAAATATGTTACACTTATGCATTTTGAAAAGTATTTGTGAAGCAGAAAGACTAGAGAGGTCCAAACCTGTACCTACACTCAGGGCGGGAAAAGTGTATTACCTTTCCAGTTCAAAGAAAATATCACAACTGGATAAGGTTTCAATGGCAGCTGGGTCCAGTGTCTTAACCAGAGTTGATCACAGAGGACAAGCAGCTCTACAAAGCTGCAGCTCATGTTGCCCTGTGTCAGCATCATTCAAGGAATAATAAAGGCGACCTCTCCGGTGCCAAATTCTTGCAGTGACCTCAGTTGGATCCTCCAGATTGTCAGGATTGGAGGTGGTGGACGAGGTGAAAGCTAAAGCTTCATTTGTGAGTCAGCCTGCAGTATGCATAGAGCTGCGTCTGAGCTTTCTGCTAAAACCTTGTTCTGACTCTGCTGATCCTCATTCCACAACAGCTTGACATGCTGGTAAACCTGAGAAAATGAATATTTGTGGATTAAGGATTAGCACTGTGATATTCGTACAAACAAAAGACATTTACTGTCCTCTACTTACTTAAGTTTTCTCTAAGCTGTCATGTTATTCTAGCAGCATTTGTATTTTAAAAATGTCTTTTATTGGGATGTTTTATGGTAGACCAACACAAAGTAGTGCATCATTTTGAGCTCCAAACGTTTTTGCTTCTTTGCTCTTATACCCCTGCAGAATAAAATCCAGTACAAACAACTTACTGCCTATTTTTTTCACATAGATTACATCTAATATTTTACTACAGTTAGCAGAGCTGTTCTGCGAAGTCTCAAATATGGGGAAAAACTTTATGAAGACCAAGTAACACATCAGAAAAGTCAGGGATAAGTTAAAATAAAGGTAAGGCTTTAAAACAGCTAACCTCAAGTTTTTAACATCTCACAGATCTCTGTTCAAACCATCATCCAGAAAAGGAAAAACTATGGCACAACTGCAAATATATCAAAACATAGCTGTCCTCATGAACTTAACAGCTGGGCAAGAAAGATAGTACCTGTGCTTTTCATAAATCTGGTGGCAAGAATAAGCCATTGGTGGAAGACAGCCATAATAAGACCTAAACTTTAGGCTGTGTTTCAGGGGCTGTGAAACATTGTGGTGGTAGTAAACATTGTGGTGGTAGTAACATGCTGTAGCCAATTGAATTGCTTAGATTCTCACGTAATATTCATGCGTGAGAATGGTCCATTCAAAGTCCAGACCCTAATCCAATTGAGAATCTGTGGAAAGACTTGAAAACTGACAAGTGTGAGCTATTCTAGAAAAAAAATCGTGCAAAATGTTCAACTCTAAATGCAACAGACACCATGTATCCTTTACTTTCAACTTCACAATAACGTGTTAGTCCATGTGGGCATGTCATGTAAAGTCCCAATACAATGCAAAAAAGTTTGTGATTATAATGTGGTAAAACATAAAATGTTGTAGGAGTTGAAAACCATTCACTTGTTTTCTTGCCTTTCTCCTGTTTTAAAGTTTATGAATCATAAATAAGACCTTATTTTTAATTCATGTGGTCTAAATGCTTTTTAAATTCCTTAAACTTTTATTATCCCAAACTACACCCTGATGAAAGTTTTGCTCTGCGGGTAATTTTCTGCTTAAGTCTAAGCCCGTTTGCACAGGCACTTTCTCTGGAGATTGTGAGAGCCAGAAACAAGCTTCAGCCTGTCTGCATTCCAGCTCTGCAGAAACACCACTGGAAAATTCCTATCTGGGAGATGGCAGAAAAGATGGGGTGGAGACTTTCATAGGAAGGTTTAAAAAAAAAAAGAAAAAACGAAGAGCATACCCTTCCTTTTATTGATTGCATAACTGGGAAATGAATCTGTCAGTGATGTGTTAGTCGACATAATTTAATTCCGAGAAAATCTAAGTAGACATGCTGCAGGTCATAACAGACTCCGAAACACTCCTTTACAGAGATTGCTTCACTATGCAGCCAAATGCCATGACTCAACAATGCATCTTGGACTTGACCAGATTTTTTCCATTAACTCTGGGCTCCACAACAATTGAATTAAAAAGGCCATGGGATGAATATTTATCACAAACTTGACAGCTGTGCTTTCAATCAAATGGTAAACACCAGAACTCTGTTGTTATCCTTATATAATGCAGCAAGCATCGTCTGGGGCCACACACACTTCATCATGATAAATGGCAACTTCCAGAGTCATACATCTGCCATCGCTGTTGCCCACATCTCATCTGGAGAGCTTGGCGTAACGCAAATCAGCGTTAGACGGTGATACATAATTTAGCTTTCACTGAGGTTTTATCCAACCTTTGCTACCAAATAAATATGTAAAGCCCAAGAGTGTGCTTATTTTTAAACAGCAGAAACTCATTCTGCTGCTCATGTGATATTCAGAGAAAATCTAATTTCCAAGTGCCCAATTTAGAAATTAAGTTCCTATAAATTCTTTAGATTGAATGACATTTAACAGATAAACAATAAATTTCTGAACTGGAGTTTCCTTATTGTAATAGCAAGATTAATTTCTCCAATATTGCAATCAATGACTGATTTGGTGCAAAATTTAGGAGACCAATATGTATTAGTTGCCATGGTGTCAGAGCTTTATATAAAAAATATATTTTTCCCATATTTGTTACCATATTTTAACTGTATAATATGTGGAAAAAATTGAGCTCCTCTACTGCCTCCATGAGCAACCTTCTGAAGAAATACCCCACTCCCGGTCAAAAACAATCAATCACAGTGAGGAGGAGAGTCTTAGCACTGTCAATCATCATCATGTACATGCTGCTAAATGTGCTAACAGCAGAAAAACACAGAAAACTGTTTATCTGCTGTCATCAGTGGTCATTCTAACTAGCCTATGCTTTCTTGGCAGGCTCCCTTGTAGTGAACCAATTGTAGCATAGCAGAGCGAAAGGGGGAGGTTGTGAGGAGCACATACACAAGGATGATTGAACACAAAGCCCTTTCTCCTGACTTTGGTTGATGGTTTCTGATTGAGTATTTTTGTAGTTAACACATGGAGGCGGTGGAGAAGCACTTTGACTCCTCAGTCCACTCAGTATGTAAAAGGCGTCCAGAATGTAGAGTCCATCATCACGGCAGAGGAAGTTTAAAAGTAGTGGACTTGATTCATCTCCAGATACTGAAGGCTCTGGATTAGGAGTTCAGCTCTTTAATCCCATTTTTACATTGCTTAGACACAGGTCAACGTTGCCTAATTTATATTTTTTTAAGAAAGTTTTACTTAGAATGAAAAGAAAAATGCACATTTTCATTGAACTTTTTATCATGATGTTAAAAGTTAAATCTATTATTTTTTACCAAAAAAACCCGTCTTGCAACATCACAAATGAAGATTCTTATTTCTTAATTTATTGATAAACAACAAACATAAGAGTGCAACATAACCATATTTCTACCACATTCATTCAGGAAACGTGTCTGTATAGGACGAAGGGAATGGCATGTACAAGCTTTGAATGTTCAAAGCTTGTCTGGGCTTGTGGGCACTGAAACTATGAACTGGTTTCAGTTGTTGGCTGAAAAATCGAAACTGTTTGCTAAATCCAATCAAAACTGTAATTCCCTCTGGACAAACTGCTTTAACTGCACACTTAATCACGTGAGCCGCTGCTTTTATTTACATATTTTTTGTCAGTAATGTAATTTTGCTGACACATACAGCACTGACTTCTGCCACCTTTATGCTGTGTAAATGTAAACATTTACTTTAAATATTGGTGTTTAAAAGTTGATTCTGGTGATGAGATTATACATTTTCTAGGCATCAGGAAAAGTCCCTCGCCAGAACTGTACATCTGAAGTAGGAAACATCTAGCATGTTAAAAATAGTAATATCTTTGCAAAGAATGTGAAAGCATGAAAGAGGTACTGCACATTTACAGAGTTTACAAAACTGTAAAAAAAAAAAAAAAAGAATCAGTGTTAGGACGCATCCATAAATTTGATAAATTCAGTTTTACATTAATGTATTCTTTTAATTTGACTTGCTTTGCATGATTTAATTGAAACAGTTCAAATATTTTTCATCTTAGTACTGCTTAGTAGTGTTTGTAGAAATTGATAGTTTCTACTTAATGATAATGCATTCATGCTATTTTAATAGGTCACCAAAAAAATGCAAAAAGCAGCGTCCATCAAAAAGGCCAAGGTGACTTCTTTAGTCACCTTGGCTAATGTTGAGTAATTCTGTAACTCTTTGACCTTTAGCAAAAAAGGTCCAACTGATCTCCTCTTTGTCCTGATCTAATTAAGTAATAAAGCTAAGCTAGGCATAGTTTTTAACAGTTCACTTATCTGAAACAGTTTTATAGATTAAAAACAGACTTTTCCCCAGAATGAGGTTCAGTTTGATAGAAATAAAAACAGCCTCAAGAGGTGAAAATAAAGCAATGCAGTAAAGATTCTCCACTGAACGACCTTCAACACCTATAGAAAGTCACGTCAACAGTTGGCTGTGATTTAATGTCCAGTTTTTGCCATGGCAAAAAAAAACAGCTTTACACTGAGAATGTTCTTCACATAATTTGTGAGATAATTCCATCATGTATTCAGAAGCTACAAGGGCACACTATCTCCTTTTCTCTCTCTCTATAACAATAATCTATTTAAGTGTAAATTGTTTCCGGTTGGCACAGATGATCAAAGTGCAGAATTTCTTAACATGATAGTTTTGATCACAGCAGGGTGAATGCCAATAACTGTGGCACAGAAACAGGGTTCACCACAAGCTCAGAACCATGTTGAACACAAAGTGGCCATTATTACCTTCGAAAAAGTACTTTAAATGCGATCCAGCAAGAAGGAACATGACCAGGACCATAACATTCATTATAAGCTTCAAGACTTGTTAAAAGATGAAAAAATTCAAAGGGAAACATACTTAATTTTTTACTTTTCGAGTTTTGTCACTGAACCAACACAACACTTATAGCAATGAGAAAAACAGAGATGTAGGTATCAGCAGTAAAGGCGAGACGAAATATCCTCATAATATCTGATAATAGCAACTTTTTCTGTGGTGCAACATAATACTTACACACACACGTTGTTTTGTCTAAAAGTTGTAGCGTGAATCGGGGTTTTTGATAATCACTTTAGTCAGTTTGTGACCTTAAATAATTTGAAGAGCAGAGTACTGCTTAAATAATGTAAAATATTTTGCTGATCCGACTTCATATGATTTATCTTTGGTTGTAAACTATGCAGCTGCAACTGCACAGATAGGACCTTATTAGAGAAGCCAAACAAGTCAACCAGTTTGGTGACCTGTTTGGGTTTGACAGAACTTTTAACTGTAATGTGCAAAATTATAATTGTGAAAAGGACAAATTATATTTAATGTACTGCAACCAAAATATGGAAATACCAACAAAATCTGAAATCAAAACTATGCAATCAAAATTAAGTAAATAAATGTGGGAGGGAAAATGACAGTCGGACTTGATCTCCAGGGTTTCTTCATGTTTCAATCTTGGTTTTGATGTCCAGCTGGGGAACCTCAGCATCTCGTTTGCTTTCTTTTTTTCAGATGTTGTGGTTCTCTTGACCTTTCCTGGCCATAACCTTCAACATACAAAGACGTTCGCAGCAGAGTGTAGATTACCCTGGATCAGAATCAGTTACCGTAAGTCTTAGGTCGTAGTTTTCAACAAGAAAAGGTCTTAGCCTCAGGCAGAGGGGTTTAAGTAGCTTGATGTCTTATCCGCAGATGATGGTGGGATGAAGCAGGAGACGGATAGATGAATTGGGGCATCGCTTTTTGTAGAAAAGAAAGAGTGTGTCTATGTTCTAACCCTCATCTAGAGTTTTACTATGACCAAAACAATTGAAGTCTTCAAACAAACTTCCTCTGTAGGATGGCCAGACTTTGCCTTAAGGTCAGAATAAGGAGATTCATTAATAGTGGGAAGCTTAGAGAAGCATTGAAAGAAAACTGTTGAGGTGTCTGACCAGGATGCCTCCTGGGCCCTTTGGATGTTTTCTGGGGATGTCCCACTCGAAGGGGACTCCAGGGCGGGATCACATTTGTCTTCTGTCCAGGAAACAAATGGGGATCCTCAAGAAGGAACTTGAGAATGTTGCTGGTAGAAAAATGTCTGGATTTTCTGTTGTGAAACCTGATCTTGGATAAGCAGAAGACAAGAGATGGACGGATGGACGGACGGAACGATTCTTTATTTGGTGTACTTATTTTCAAATTTGTCATCATGCATTCCATCTCAATACATTTTCCATTATTGTTTAAGCTCTATCTCCAAAACAAATAAAAATTTATTTTATTTTAACCTTTCTTAATGCAGGTTGCGAGATCTAATTTACAAGACAAACCTGTTTGCTTAAAACAAAAAATTATTAACACTAACAAGTAATTAAGAGAGTTAACTCTCAATTAAAAAGCCAATAAAATATGAGCTATAAGAAGGGCAAATTTCATAAGAAGATTTCTCTTTCTGTCCTAAAGGTATTTGAAATGTCCCAGAGGAATAAAAGTGGGCAGCTTCAGATCCTGCTATATTCTTCCATGTTGACGGAGCAGAGTAAGAAATGCTTTTTTCCCCCAACTAATGACCATATTAATGAAACACTGAAGGAAAGTAAATCCTAAAATAACCAAATTATTATTATTATTATTATTCAGTTCTGATGAGCCTCATATTCTAGACCCAATTGTTTTCCTTTACATACTCATTTGAGATAAAAAAAAAAAGTGAGTAAATATTGCAATATTCTTTCTTATATGAAGAAACAAGTAATTTTTATTTTTAAAGTTATTTATAATATTGATTTATAATAGTAAATCAGTTATAACATTTTAATCTAATGTCTGTTTAAAGTGAAAACCACGTTTGTCTCTGTTGAACTCAAACAAACCACTTTTGTATTCATAGTGTAGCTTTATATACTGTTCACAGCAAATCACAAAACAACCTCTACAGAAATATATTTGTTACAGTGTGCACTCAATTACACCTTGCTTCCCTTTTGTTCCATTTCTTTTGTCTCTGGATTACCTTTTTCCTTTAGAGGTCAAGACATTTAAATTTGCCTTTAGTAATCTCTTGGGAAGTGCATTGAGTAACCGAGTCCAGCTACACAAGCCCTGTACTGAGGGGTTAGCCAAAGTCAACAAAAATCAATTGCATGGAGAAAAGAACATTTGCTAAAATTATCATTACAAACTTTGGAGGCACGCTTGAATTCAAGATACTAGTTGGACACGTTTTAAAAACTCATGTTCCTAGAATACCAATGCCAAAAGTATTTATGTGCTTTGAATTTTTCCATTTTCTGTCTTATTACAATCAAAAAATTCAAACATGCATGACTTTTTATTTTTAGTTTGACTTTATTGAAAGTAGTGTAATGTAAGAATAAACAAAGTTATAGACAAAATAAATTTAAAACAAAAACATTTTTACTACAAAAGAAGAACAGTAGTAAAGTATATTGACACATTTTTTACTGAAAAATGTATAGTAGATTTGTATTCATCCCCTTGAGTGAGTACATTGCAGAACCACCTTTTAGTGCAGTTACAGCTGCAACTCCTTGGGATATGTTCCACCAGATTTGCACATACAAACTAAAACTCTTTGTCTGATTTTATTTGCAAAGTAGCCAAAAATATAACATTTTTCATCTTGTCAAAGAACCTTGTAGGGATTAATGTTTTCCTACCTGGCCTTATAAACCTTCTTTTTTAAAGAACAGATTTGTGGAGTACAGAACTAATAGCTGTCTTGATTTCCTCACCTTAGCTTCTCAAGCTGATATTAATGTCCTCTTACTATCATACAGATGATAGACTGAACAGGGCTCCATGAGATTTTTAAAGCCTGAGATGTTGTTTTATACGCTAATTATTATTTAAAGTTCTCCATTAAGTCATCTCTGACCTGTCCAAAGTGTTTTGTCATCCTAATGTTTTTCTTTTTCACTAATGTTCTCTAGCAAACCTCTAAAGGCCTTCACAGAACAGTTCAGTTTCCAGTGAGACTAAATTGCAAACAGTTACTTAAAATTACTTAAGGTTGCATTGGATTTTACTTAGAAGTATGGTTAAATATAAATGCATGTCATATCTTCTTAAGAAAACGTATTTGTTCTCTTTAATAAAATACCATTGAAGTTTGTAGTTGCATTGTGATTAATTGAATACATTTCCAAGGCAGTGTAAGTTTGCAAAAAGACAACCTAAATCTACCATCGGCCCTTCAGACCTTTAGGGGGACATTCCGACAGTCCGATATTTGACCCAGGTTCTCCATGTCTGCTCTATTGTGTGACCAGGTTAACTAATGGACAAGCTAATCAAAAGGGGGATGGTCATGTCTGTCTCACCTTTGTCAACAAAGGAGTGTTGACCTTTCAACAACACCTGTCCCCATCCCATCACACAGAAGCCGTATAGGCTCCCACTCAGAATAAAGCAGGGCTAATCGACACCTTCAGCCTGCTGGAATTTCCGTAGTTTCTTTGGGAGAGGAGGCTTTAGTGAAATACCAGACAGGTATTCTGAGCAGAAAACAAGCCCAGACTCGTTCCCTGGTATGGTTGCAGCATGCTTTGAGAAATCCTGGGAGTGTTCGAGAAGCTTTTGTATTCCCCACTGAAAGAAACCAGAAACTATGTGATCATAAATGTAGCAACACAAACTGAAACAATTTCTTATTTTACATCTAACTGGCTGCAGACATTGTAGGTTTTCTTACAACAAAGAGAAAACCAGATATAATGCGTGTGGATTCATGTGTTGCAGTAACAGCAATGACTAGCCATTCAAGCTCCCAAACTCATCGGGCGGAGGCACAATGTTGCAGCAAAATGGGAGCTTTTTTAATGACTCCTGCTGGGATGCCATCCCACCACTGTTATTACCGAGCATTCTGTGTCAGTGAGAGAAGTGCATAAACACAGGGTACTGACAGACCCCCTGTCTCACACAAGAATAGAAGAATTATCCAGCTTGCTCCTGCCCCAAATGATTCATTTTGGGTGAAAAGGTTTGTGCTGTTATGCAAATGAGGAACTGTTTTATGTAATCTTAATTTACAGCCAGTCATGAGTAGAAATCAGATGACATCCAGTGACTCTTGTCCCAAATGTATGTGATTTTTGTTAACTTGTGTTTAAAGTATCATACACTTTTAGGCAATTCACCTCAGTTTTAAACATTCTTAGTAATGGAAGAAGTGTTCATCACCTTTTGCTGTATGCTTGTATGTTTTGCCTTGGTTTAGGTGGATACAGTCATGGGAAAAACCAAATACACCCTGTGACTCAAAAACTTGCAGAGCCAAACATAATGAGTTGTTTCTCGTCTGATTTTATCAGTTTCTCTCATTATTGTGAAGGAATTTTGGTTCAAACATGAGGTTGGCAATTATTTTTTCTGTACAGAAAATTCCTCTTAAGTTCCATCTCTATCTCTACGCCGTTTCAATCACATTGAGTCCTTGACTTTCTCAGGAGCATTGAGTCACCTTGATTTTTTTTTCCTTTCAGTCTCTTCACTTTAGATTAGTTGCTGTATTTGCTTTTGATGACTTTGTGTGGGTCAAGCTTCAGCTGTCGGAAAGATGGCCTCATATTTGACTTTAATACTTCTGTATAGAGAGCAGCTCTTAGTTGGCTCAATGCTTGGTAGATTCCCAGACTTAAATCCAAATCCTCACCCTCAACACCCATGCTTTGTAGTTTTTATTACTTATTTATGTTGATGGATTATGCTAGTTTTTGTTTCGTTTCACCCGAACTTGATACAGATCAACTTAGGTCTAATCTGTCCAAAAAAGAAAGTGCATCCCAGTTCGCACACCTCTGGAGTCAGGCTGCCAGCCGCCACTGCAGGTTGTGGAACTGTCCTTATCTAACCTTTTTATAACTGCAGTCCATCTGCTTAGTCTGAGTGCTCTTCAGCATAATGTGTTCAATGCACGTACATTAAGGCAACAACTGACCAGTGGCTACTGGAATGACACACTGCAATGTGCATTCCCCTTTAGTCATAATACATAATCTTTTGGAAGCGGAAATGTTTTATTCATCAAACCCTTTTCACAGGAGCTGCAATTGTTCAGTCTATTCCTCTTAAGAGTGTGAAGAATGTTAAACATGCTGAATTAGGTCTGCAGAGTCTGACATTGAAATCTTGGGTATTTTGCATGCTGATCCTTGGGGTGAATTTGCTGGGACATCAACTCCTGGTACGATCGACGGCTGTCATGTATTTTTTTATATTAGTGAATAATAATTTCTTCTGTTGAATGAAAAACTCAGTTTCTTTGGAAATGCTAGAAATGTTATTATTGGGGTATTGTTGATGTCTTTTTGTATTTGCATTGTGTTTAACATCTGAATGCTTAATCCTAGCAAAGCAAAACTTCTGTGCTATTGAGGTGTATGTGACTAGCATTATCAGGCTGCTAGTGTTAAGAAAAACAAACCTTTTTTCCATTTTTTAAATAAAGTTTGCTTGTACTTTGTCTCACAAATAAAGAATTCCCAATAAATCACTAAAGTAAATACAGAAGCTTAGTTTTATACTTGTCAACTGAATTGTCTTTAGTTTTTTTGTCCATTTTGAGTAAGGCTGACATTAATAATTAACAGCTTTTTCAAATAAGATATTGTTCAAACTTTAATAAACTTAAATCTCCCAGCTGCCTATAATAGTCAATATTACTGCCTTTAATAAAAAAAATCATTATTTATTCTTTATTCAGTTGTTTTACAGTGATTCCCAATAAGACCTAATCAAATTTGCACCATATTTGTCTTGAGCTCACAGAAATCATATTCGCACAGAGGCTGAGTTACATTCAACCCGTTCTGACAGCCCATTTGTATTCCGTGTGAGACACTTCGGATCTGCATCCAAATAGGGAATGAAATATTTATGCTGCAAAACGATGATGGTGCTCCTCATTGTCAATTTGCTTCAACACAAAACTGCATTAGAAGGTAGGCGCATTCCTAGCCAGGCACATCAGAAGAGAAATGGCCAATGAGGCGTCAGAAAAGGAGATAAAGGGAGGGGGATGTGGAGGAAGAGAAACCACCTCTGGGCAGATTCCTGACCAGCATCCCTAACCTCCTACAAAAGTATTACAATTTTCTCAAAGACAGAAGCCTTTGAAGCAAAATCCAGCATGGAAAAACTCTTTCATTTTGTTATTTTGAGATGTTTTTTGTTGTTGCAAACAATATGAAACGTATTCATAATTTAGCTTGATTCTTTCTACTTGAATAAACAGCAGGCATCTCTTACATTTATGCATGACATTACTAATCATAGTTTTGAATACATGTCACCTCAATATGATACATTATGCATCAGTTTTCCCAAGAAAATGTAAACTCATGCTTTGATTTTAGCCATCTGTGGGTTCATTTATCTCAGCAATTATTTTTGAAAAGCATATGAAGGTTATTTTGGAAAAGTACAAATTCAATTATAATTACATTTAAATTTGGCTTTAATGTTTAGTTTGAGATAAACTAATAACAAGGAGAAGCGTTTTTCCTCACTAAGACACTGTTACTCTGCAGTTTGTCATAAAATGCAGATTTTTGCAGCTGTGGTCACAGTAAAGACATTTGTTACTCTGACATATATGGATGTACCATTGCAGAAGCTTTCTGTATGTCTGATTAGTGTGTTGAAGCTCACATTCCTCACTGTGACATGTTGCAACGGAGCCATTGCTCTCTGTGCATGTTGCCTTCAGGGATTTCAGTACTGGAGAATGCCACCAGTAACTTAGGTGTTTGTGAGCATTTAACTTACGCAGATATTCTGAGTTTAAAACTGATGTGGTTTGTACATTTAATGTTCACAATCCATGATGTTTATGTTTTTCCTGCCTGATTTAATAGCTAACTTTTAAAATATATGTTAAAAAGCACAAGAAAATCAGCAAACCAAAAAATTGACATTTTAAATTGCAATTTCTGTAACTTAAATTATCACCTTTTGTGGCTTAACTTCAAGCAGAACTTAGACATTTTGCTGGATCCCGAGGTAGCTCTTCTACCAAATTATTTGACCAACAAATGTGGAGATTGGAGAATAGGAAATGCAACACCATTTGTATTTTGTTAAAAACGGGACTGAATTAGACCCAAAACTACTTTATTTTCCAGGTTTTTTGGGGGGAGATGCTTTATTCAGGTAGCACCAATTCCAGTGAGAGGTAAACATCTCATAACAATCCTGTAGCCATTTGCTATGTTTTTGTTTGTTACTTTAGCTGACAACAAAGTCATGATCTAGATATAATAATTTTGACTCCATTATTTTTTGATTAATTCCAGGTCTTGACCTGATGTGGTTTTCCTTAAAACTTTAAAAGCAACTTCAGAATAAGGTTTTTAAAATCAGTAGTTAAACCAGGGGTCCCCAACGTCGGTCCTCGAGGGCACGCATCCTGCATGTTTTAGTTCTCCCCTGGTCGTACCAACAACCTTTTCAGCATGTCAGTGTTCTTCTTAGGCCTCTAATGAGCCATCA